>PVIJ01004424.1:0-117979 GCA_004024925.1 Scalopus aquaticus
CCCCCCCCGCCAAACCTTGTTGGTTTCGAATGAAACATGTAATCTGTATTTGCTTCAAAATTTCCAAGGGTTCAAATTTTGTACCTCTTTAGCTTTCCCCTTTCAAACTTTGAATCTGCCGGTCTATTGAATGCTGTATTAATTAATGAGATACTTGTAACTTTTCTACCATTTTGCCCATACACAGACTACAACACCCAGCACGATCCCCCAGCACGTGCAGGCATGAGCAAACACGTCATCATCATTCACTGTTTATTTGGTTTTGCTGTGTGTATTTAACTTGATTCTATCCTCTCTGCTAGAAAAACACCACAGTGAGATATTTTACGTTCTCCAAAAGAATCTCTACATGGGATACACAAGTCATAGAACACCATATATGTAAATGTGTGGTCTCTTATATATATTATAGTTTTCAGCATAAGAGCGTATTCATGTTTGGTTCTTTTTATCCAATATTCATTCTTTTATTTATTAACAAATATTTATTAAGTACCTTCTAGGTTTAAGGAATTGTACTCATTACTAAGGGAAGACAAATATGTCTAAGCCAATTATGTCTATAGAACATAAAAACCAGGCATAATTACACGTGAGCACAAATAATTTCAATTCAAGAAAGAAGTGATAAACTCACTCATCTTTTCCAAAAATCCAGATTTCCCATATGATAAAAAGGATTTTAAGCATCACCAAGGAGTAGCCTGAAGTTCAATAGGATGGATTTGATGCACAGTCAATAAAGTTTTCTGCTTTCTCTAATCATGCTTCTCAGTCTGGAACTGAATGTGGGGAAAGTGAATTATGGGAGTAAGTACCATGTTGGATTGGTATGACATCAACAGTAGATTATCAAGAGATAAAGACCCTGGAGACCAAGGCAACTAGTAAGGGTATATGATCCAGAAAGGGATTACTCATGGGAAGATTAGAAAGATGTTTCTCTAGAGAGGACACAAATAACCAAGCACAAGAAAAATACTCAACATATTTAGGTATTAGGGAAATCTAATTCAAAACTACAAAGAGATATCACTTCATACCTACTAAGACAGCAATAAAATAATAAACTAAAGAAAACAAAGTGTTGGCAAGGATGAGGAGAAATTGTAACTCTCATACATTTCTGGTGAGAACTCAAAATGATGAAGCCTCTATGGAAAACAGTTTGGTGGTTTCTCAAGGAGTTAGGAATAGAACCACTAAAATACCCCCAGCAAATCCACTCCTGGGCATATATCCAAAATAACTGAAAGCAGGGATTTGAACAGATATTTGTACACCCAAGTTCATAGAAACATTATTCACAATAGCCAAGAGGTTGAAACAATTCAGTGTCCATCAACAGATGAAAGGATAAACAAAATGTGGTTTGTGCATATAATTGAATTTAGTCTAAAAAAACAAAGCTTTGAGAGATGCTACAACATGAATGGACCTTGAAAACCTTATGCTTATTAAAATAAGCCTGACACAGTAGTACTAGTTTTGTGAGTTTACTTATGAACACTTAGGATTGACAAATTCATGGAATCAGAAAGTAAAGGAGAGGTGACCAGGGCTGAGAGGAGCTGGGAAAAAAAAAAACTCATTTTTAAGTAAGAACAGAATTTTTATTGAGAATGGTAAGATAGTTTTGGGTATAGATAGCAGTGCTGGTTACACAATATAGTGAATGCTTTTAATGCCTCTAACTTGTATACTTACAAGTGCTTAAAATGATAACTATTATGCTATGCTTATTTAACCATAATAGAGGAGTTCTGAAATAGAATATAAACAAAAAAGTGTAATAGAGTTAAGGAACAAAATGCCTACAGAGAAAGAAAAATATTTCATAGATTTAAGAGGGGGACATTTTTAAGAAAAAGTTCCACATTCTGTAACACAGAATAGATTCAGTTTATGGTAGACACAGAGGTCATATTGAGAAATGAGTAAAAAAATAATTGTAAAATGCATTTTTTTTGTGAAATATCTACTTTTGGGTGTGAAAATGAGTACTGCATTGGTCTTGTAAGTTGACTTCTGATGACTCAGAGCTAACACCTTTTTTAGGCATTACCCTTGGTGGAGAGTCCAAAGGACAGCCCACTTATAATCACTGCTCTATTGAAGGAGAACAAAAACCCAGCAACCTTGTCTTGATCTGGAATGACTTAAGATTCATGCAGCTCCAAGCTCCCAGTAGGATTGGT
Source organism: Scalopus aquaticus (assembly GCA_004024925.1). NCBI lineage: Eukaryota > Metazoa > Chordata > Mammalia > Eulipotyphla > Talpidae > Scalopus > Scalopus aquaticus. Next base: position 2,202 of record PVIJ01004424.1, read on the forward strand.
TGAGGACTCTCTCACTATTGTCTCACAGTTCCCTTTCTCTTTTTACCCAATCCTGCTTCCCTCACTCTTCCATGGTGTTTTTCTCTCATGTACTTTCTGGCACAAAAATCTATACTTTGGAATCTGTTACCCTGGGAATGCAACCTAAAACAAACATTGGGTTAAAATCCTAACCAAGTGAGAAAAATACACTCCTTTTGTGATGCAATCATTTGAGAAATGCAATTCTACCATACTACAAATTACCTTGGATTCAATTTTATTTTTTAACACAGCCATCACAACTATTCATATTCATATTCATTTACTCAACTAATACTTGTTGATTGCCTACTCTGTACCAGACTCTGTGCTGAGAAGACAGGCAAATCAAAGACTTAGAAAATCCCATAATCTTTCACAAATTGTAAGCTGTAATTTTCTTCAATGCTTCATGCTACCTAAAGTAGTTATAGTTATTTATTTCTCCTAACTCAAGGGACAGAATTTTCCATGACAATGATATGCTCTTAGAAACGTAATAGGAACAGCTTTTATCAAGGAGATAGCGAGACAGGCCTTGAGAGATGCAAAAATCATACTCACATAAGACAATAATTGTGAGTATTACTTTGGTATATTGTTGATGTCCCGCCAAAACTAAATTTGTACATCACATAATTTTCTGGTATCAGAAGGAGAAGAAAAGTATTGTAACAAATTGTATATGTTAGTACTTAGACATTTCAAAAATCTATCAAAATTGATGGTAAGCATAAGCAATCTTCCTGTATCAACAAGTTTCCTTTATAGTCATTATTTGATAAAATGAGAATATATAATTCTCACATCTGCTTCCCCTTCTTTCATATTATTTTGATACAAATCTTAGTCACTATATAATTACATCTGTATTTTAGTCTATCTCTATAAAAGGTAAAAACTTAAAAAAAAACCACTTTAAGACATTTAGGGGAATGTCGTTAGTGTTTGGGAAATTCTGTTGGTGTTTTCTAAAGATTAGTCATGAAAAAGTGAAGTTCACTCTGAGTGAAAAACTAAAATTAGTACAAACCAAATGTTGAAGTTACCTGTACACAGAAGTAGGATATATTGAGAGATGTTTGCTAAAGAGTCGCTCAGAAGATTTAGAAACTTTCCATATCCAATCAACAGTCTTAATAAATGAGAGCTGCAGGCATTGAAGGCCAAGAGGTAGCGTGCTCCAGGTGATGCGGGCGCTTACGTCAGCCCCAGTGAGAACTTTGGCTCTTAGTTGGCGTGAGATAGGAAGATCTGAAGGGTTGTAAGCAGAGGAGGGACATAATATTACTTTCATTTTAGAAGGATTATTCTGGCTGCTGCTGTGTTGAAAATGGACTGTAGAAGTTCTGGAACAGGAACAGAGGGACCAGTGAGGATAAAGTTTCTCACACTTTACTGTGCATACAAATCACAAGGAATCTTGTTAAAATGCAGATTCTGTTTCAATAGATCTCAGATGGGGACTGGGATTTTGTGCTTCTAACAAGCTCCCAGGTGATGCCCATGCTTCTGGTGTGCAGGCCAAACCTTGTTGAGTATGGTGTTAAAAGATGACTGCAGACGTTAAGTGTGTGTCTAATGTGGCTCGCAGGGGTAGAAATGGGAAGTAGAGGAGTTGTAAGCAATGGTGGGATGCTGAAATTATTTTTAGAAAGGAGTTGATCGTTAGGATACAAGGTCAGAGAGAAGACAAGTCAAAGCTCATTCTAAAGTTGCAGACTTGAGACAACTGGAGGCAGGTGAAGCATGTAGAAGAAGCAAGTTTTGATGATTTTTCACATTTTAATCTTGAGATTCTTGTTAAACATGCAAATGATGAAGATGAATTAGGACTAGAGACATGAATCTGAAGTTCAGGAGAGTGCTTGAGATAGTAGCTGCAATTTATGAGTCTATATATAGTATTAATGCCATGAGAATGAAAGCTATCACTGAGATAATGATAGAAATAGAATAGGCATAAAAAGAAATTCTAGAACTGAGCCTTAGGACCATCCAACATTTAATAGTTATAAAGACAATGACGAACAAGTCTCCTGAGAAGACACACTTTTGAATTAAAGGCCAAATTAATATGTGTCCTAAAAAAACAGTGAAGAAAGTAAAAATCAGCAAGACAACAGAAAAAAACTAATAATTATCACATCATTAGATCAAGTCTAAGATGACCCATAAATTTAAATTTCACCTGGAGCACTTTACCTTAATATTGAAAATGTGAGCCATGAAACTGTTTCAGGTACAGTCTCTAAGTGGTTGTGTATATGTAGTATCTAAGCATTATATTGTTCATTCTGAATTAGTCAGTTCACTGGAACAACCAGTGGTAAATAGTTCGAGTACTTTTCTGATTCTTAAAGAATCTGCTTACATTAATTATCCTGGCATCATACGTAACTTAAAATACATTTTTGTCCCATTAGGAAACATGCAGCCTTTAATTACTGGGTATCACATAATGTGTTCGTATACTGTTGCTCTCAGATCTCTCTTGAGTTCTACTGAGTGATCTCAGTCTCATCATCTGATTCAGTTTCTTCACCAATAGTGGGAGAAATACCTGACCTACTTAGCTTACAGTTAGGACAATGAAGTAAAATAACAATCCTCTGTGGGGGTATCGATAGCCTAGTAAGAGTACATGTTTTTGAAAATAACAGAAATAAAAGGATTTCCTTGGTCTAGTTTCTCAGCCTGGGTGACTCAAAAGTAGTTATAAATCTAGTATTCTTTGTAATGTTTAATGAAGGACTCAGGAATGACTCTTCTGAAGAAATGTTACCAATACTTAATCATTGGATGCATATAAATCACAATTTCACATTATCCTAGCTAATTCTTCAGTCTTTGATAAGTGAGAAAGATATTTGGTACCTAGAGCCAACTCCCCCCCCAATCACATCCCCAATACATAAATAAGAATATTTCCATTGAGTATTAAATGGGAAGTTTCCATATTTATCTTCTGTACCCAGAAACACTCCTGTCCGTGTGTCTAGAAAATTGTATTGTTGGGTTCAAGATTTATCATAGGAAGATAGGAAATGAAAGAAGGAAAAAGTGAGAAAAAGCAGTTGCAGCAGAAAGGCACTTCCCTGCCCCCCTTTCTCCCTTACATGCTCATCATCTCCATTTCTTCTTCTTTAAAAAACAAAGAAACAAGCAAGAGTATTAGTTTCATGTGTTTCAAACTAACAATGGTAAGTTGCAAGAAATAAGTGGTGTATTGGTCAGGAAAAGATAGTTTATGCTGCAGCACAAAAAATGTCCAAAATCTCAGTAATTCAACAATAAATTTTCGTTTCTCATTTACTCTGCATGTTCAAGTTGTTCTGCAAGGGAATTTACTCCTGGCCATTTTGATAAGAACTTCCATGAATATCAAAGCAGTGAGCGCTTAGAATCACACATGACCGCTTAGATTTTTTTCATGGAAATGACATAGACTATTTCTGCACATATTTCTTTGACCAAGCATGTGTTTTGTTGATTTCTAATGTGCACTGTGTCTAGAAGATCATTAGAAAAGTTGTGGGCTTCCTTAGTGACTATCACCTATATTTGATGGAGTGACTCTTGTCTCGTGGATTATTTTGAGGACTTATATCGCACATAAACATAGAGTATACTCATTATATGGGTTAAGATTTTAAAAATATTTAATTTATACAATAAATATCCTGAAAGAACAACTTATATGGAGACCAGCATTAGCTAATATAGTCTCTGGGAGATTTATGTGCAATTCTTATATTTTACTTATGTCATTCTACTTCCAGTTCATTTCCATGTTTACAAAATCATTAATAGACACTGTCCTGTTTAGTAATAATCGACTGTCTTTCATTAATGAAAGTACAGCTGGTGGGAGAGACACCAGTTTTGTCACTATTATAAAACATAAAAATTCAGATTATATTAAATGATATAACTGAGTCTAAATTTTGAAAGGACTATAGTGATCTTCATGTAATGTAAATAACTGGTCTTTGCCATATACAACCTTCACAGAGAATTATGTAGTTACCAGAAACACCATCTCTGTTGTGTGTTATCATAAACATACCTCTGAAAATCTTTAGTCATAAGCTCAGAAATGGTTGATTTTAGATCACAGCATGAAGTCAGGTCTACTTTACACAAAGCAGGTGCTGATGAAGGCAAAATACAGCAATAGTGCAATGCATTTTCATCTATGTAGACAACACCAATCTTGATAAAGTAAAACTTTTAAAAGGCAGGTTTTCTCAATTCATCTCTTTTGTACTGAATTATCTCAATTAATTGCCTTAACTGTGTACTTCACTTAAGGAAGTCTTTGTAAGGCAAAATTGTGGTTTCACAGATAGCCGATCACTTGGACCTTAATGTAGATAATTCAAACTGCTGGGATAACTGGAAGTTTGTAGCCTACCTGGAATGATGACAGTGAAGAACTACAAAACTTTTATGCACTTGCAAATATTGAGTAAGAGTGATCCATTTGGATTCTCTTCTTAAAATCAATCTTTTTCTAGTCAACCTCTTCTTACAGGTTATGCTAACCTGATGTGCATGAAAAACTACATAGTCACATAGTCAAATCCTAGAAAAGCTTGCTTTTCTGAACCATATGAGATACAGAAGGGGATTCAGATGTATTATAAACATAGTGATTTGTAAAACCAAGTTAAAAAATAATTTTACTAGAAGCAAATTCAAAGTTAAATATAACCAGATGTAGAAAACCATTACGAAGCTGAGGGTAATAGAATTTTGCCATGTGGAGAAGGGAAAAGCCATATTACCAGGAAGTAAACATCATATTGGTTATGTTTTCCCAGAACCTAAAGAAGTTTTTAGTAGTTTATTCCCAGAAATTAATAAACATGAATGGTACCGTTTCCAGAAAATACAGTTTAAAATTTTTCTTTACGGAAAGGAAATTCTCTATTGGCAATTATTTCCAAAAGAAATTATTGCCTTGAGTGAAAAATAAAACTGGAAGGTCCAAAAACCTTTGAATCTAGGTTTTTCTTTTCAGCTATGAAAGATTAAGTAATTTTAACAATTCATTTAGAGAATTCATCAAAACGTTAAACATGAGATCTTTTCTGTGCAAAGTTCTTAAATGATGGTAAGACAGGAAAGGAAGATCAAATAGAGAACAAATATCATCTTACATATATAATTTTTTATAACAAAAATGAATGAGCAGATTTAAATTCTTTCAGAATAGTATCCCTTGTGAGATGAACATACAGCTGCTACTGGTCTGTAAGAAATTCCCCTTTGAATCAGAGAAATCTTCATTGTCCTCAAGATGGTGTTTTTTTTCCTAATAGTCTTTTTCTTTCTTGCAATTGAAGATGCAAGGCAACATGTTCCTTTATTATGAGCTAATACACTCAGATTTTTATAAAAAGCAGATGTTCTGAGTTTTAAACTCAAATCATATTGTTAAGAAGCATCCTTTTACTCATTTTTTTCTTTCTCATCCTCCCTCCACCCTTTATTTTATTTTCAATTCCTTTATTATTCACAGATCTTTTCATAGATTTTATCCTTCAGAAGATTATGTTCTTCCAAAGTTAAACCACTTAAATCTGTCCTTCTAATGGAAATGGTTTTCTTCAGTAGTTAAGAAGGACATTGCTTTTGACATGACTGAGTCTAAATTTCCTTCCTCATTCTTTTATGTAACTTTTATTTTCTCACTCTCCACATTTCTCCCCAAATGTCATTTTATGATTTACTTTCATAATAACATTGCCAATATTATAATATCTGTTATTTATATGGTGTTTTATAGTTTTATAAAGCACTTTCATTTTTTTAAAAGTATGCTACTTCTAAAAGTTTTTGTCAAAAATGTTTTCTTGTGGAAAATGATTGTCAGTGAGGCATATATTGTTGTAGACCATCTATTGCCAGAAATAATTTTAACTATTTTCAGAACTACATTAACCCTGGAGTTTAAATCATACATCATATAAATTAACCCTGGAATTTTAAACTATAAAGTATTAACTGGTATCTTAATTTTTGATCCTAAAGTTAATTTAGGTAATGGTATGCTGTTTTATTTCTTTTCCAACAAGCTATTAGAGATATTATGAGTTTCAATTGGGAAGAACCAGACCAAGAGGCTAGCTTTTTGAAAAGGTAAATATTTGAGGGGCTTATTTCTGATTATGTGTATGGAATGACCACACATTGAATCTATTTTAAAACAAGTGCTGAAATTATGAATGTGATGTTGATATTTTCATCTCAGCAGGATTATTATCTTAGTGCTAAAGAATAATATCTTCTCAGTGAGGAAAAGGAAATATTAAAAAAATTCTTATGAAAGTAAATCAGCACAGTTTACTTTTCATTGTGAAAGCAGGACAATGTGAATTATAAGCTGTTCATAATAGTGAACACAGCCTGTAACATTTCAGAGATTTCTTTATTTGACTGAGATTTGTGGAGAACATTTTCATAGTTGAATTTGTTATCCTGATATCTCTCTTTAAACACTTGAGACATTCTGCCTGCTGCTCGAGTTAGTGAGAGCTAAAATTACCCATGACGATATGCAGACTTTTAGATGGTACATTTTCTGGGCATTTTCTTCAATTTTGCCTCTCCAGAATTTTCTGAGGTACATGCTACGTAAGATATCATCTTTAATCCTAGCAGCTTAAAACACTTATTATATCACCGTTTCTGAGGGTCTGGAATCAGAAAGCAGCTCATCTGGTTGGTTCTGGCTCTGGTCTCTCTTGAGCTTATAATCAAGATGCCAGCTACAGAAATGGTCACTCAAAACTAAACTGGACTAAAGATCTATTTTCAAGTTCACACACATGATTATAAGTCAGCTTCACTTCCTCACTGTCCGTTGGCTTGATATTTCAGGTTTTTTGCCAAATGAGTTTCCCATAGATGAGTCAATATTAAAGTTACTGGTTTACTCCTACTTGGGGTGGGGGGAGAAGGGGACAGAGAAGGAGAGAGGAGGGGAGGGAGGGGAAGAGAGAGAAGAGGAAGAAGAAGATGATGAAAGAGGGAAAGGAAGAAGAGAATGAGGAAGAAGGAGGGAGGGGAGGAGGAGGAGGTGGAGAGGCCTAAAAGAGGAGAGAGTGTAATATAAAAGTCACAGTCTTTTTTTAAACTTAATCTCTGAAATGACATAGCATTAATTTTCGTGTATGCTGTGGATCACATATAACCTACCCCGGCAGCATGTGAGAGGGGACTATCACTGCGGTCATCGGGAAGCTGGCTACCATAACAGGCATCAGACATTGCAAGGATGTCAAGTGAAGAAGGCTCTGGAAACAACTGGTTTCCTATAGATCATACACATAAATTTGGCTTTGAGCATGGCAATAAATTTTTCATATGATAAACCCGGGTCTTCACACTGGTATAATCGCTGGTATCACACTGTGATAAAACAAGTAAACAAAAAACTAAGTTGCAAGATTGCAAGAAATATTTTTAAATTCATGACTGGCTAGTTTTTCAGGCAGAGAAAATGAGGCTCATTGCACATGTACCCTTTCCATCAGTCATGCATTGAATTAAGGCACCACTTAGATATAATGCCTCCTGTATCATTTTTGAGAGTCTCTAGTCCCTAATTCCATTTTATACATCATTCAAACAAGAAATTGTATCATAGAGAGTTGGGACTGCAAAGGCACTTTATCTTATGAGTGCAGAGATTTGGAAAAGTTATATGAAAGAGCAGTGTGAATGGTATCTTAGAGCTCAAACAAATATGGTTAAGGTTTTTTTTCCCCACAAAGCAGTAAGTGAAAAAATATATGGTAATTATCACAAGAAATTTCTAAATTGTTCAGTCAAGCTATTTTTTAAAAGCTTATATAACCAGGAATTTTCAGTAATCAAAGTGAACATCTACTCTTTTCCATAATAAGACAGTTACACTCAACACACTGTGTTAGTCATTGTACATCCTGCCAATCACTGTTCAGAGCTCCTTTACAGCCTTCACTCCTTTATCTAGGTTCCTCTGGGATTGGGTTTTTCCTTCTCTCAACAGCTCCCATTCCTCAATCTCTATGACCCATACTTGATGGTTGCTAATACTGAAAGTTTTTTTTTTTTAACTATCTGTATTCTTTGCTGCTTTCATGCATGTATTTATTCATCTGATAGACACAAAGCACATACAATGTGCCAGCCACGAGGCTGAGCGTTATGCGACGACGTGAATAAGACAGACCAGTGTCTGCCTCAAGTGGGCTCCTTAATCTCCCTGTAGGAGGTATCCCTGAGGTAGCAAGTATAGAGAAGTTTCTTAAATCATAATTGTTAAAACTGACGTCAAGGATAGGACTGAGAGTTGCAGGTGGGAGTCTATTTTACAGAGAAATAATCAGGCTATAATATTATCAAGAAGGTACTGATCAGATAATAGGTATCGTGGTTGAGGTCCACAACCAAGAGAAAGTCCCAAGATATGTTCCACCAGGGTTTGGGAAGAGGGACATTTTGAAGGATCAAGAAATGTTCTCAACGTAGGTCATTTACTTGGAAACTTTTGGAATGGTTGACCAGAGTCCTCAGACAGAAGGCTTCAGTGTGGAGCGTTGTATAACAACTAGTATTGGTCTCTAATTTCTTTAGTCGTCTCCATCGCTGAGTCAGGCTGCCTCAGCAATCACCTGGAAGTCTCAACATGACAGAATCCATTTGATGCAAAGTAGGTTTCACAAACCTAACATGCATGGGGGGGAGGGAAGCTGATAAAGTCTTCTCTAAGACGTTTTTGGTAAACGGAGACTTATGTGAGACTTGGTACAGAAATATACCCAAGTATGTTTAAGATTACTTTTTGACATACAGAACATTGGCCAATTGCTTCACACAAAACAAGTGAAAATAAGGCATTAATTTAGAAATAGAATTAAAGATAATGTTCTATACTCTGTTATATTGAATATATTCATTCATACATTTATCCAACTTTTATTAAACAGTGACTAATCGGGGAAAGAGAATGCATCTTAGAATCAAAGAGGTATGGGGTTGAATTTTCACTTTGGCATTGCTATTGGGAAAGAACCTGAATCTCCTTGAGACTGTAAATTAGAGATGATGATACATGCTTTCAGAGTTGTTGAGACAGTATAAAATATTTGCCAAAAGCTGGAAATTTGTGGTCTTCAATATATGGTAGCTATTGTCATTATGATCAATATTACTATTTGCCGAGGATGAAAATAAACCAGATTAATTTGTGCCATAGAAATTAATTTATAATTCAATTGTAGAAATGCTATTAAAGTTTCAGTATCTTAGTACAGAGCCCCAGACTACATTTGTAATTATCATTATCCAAGAATACTTGACTACTGTATGCTCTTTAGAGAATGCCATAATATATTCTAATTCAATAATTAGAGGTACTGAAGAACCACAGGTTGTGCATAAAAGAACAGGAAATGACTAAATAGACTTGATTTTGGTAACTTGTATTTATGGTTATGCTAATGTATATAATTAGAAACTACTTCATGAAACCTGGATGGTGGGGAAAAGATGGTAGAGGGTTAGAGCACAGTGGCAGCCCTTATAAGGATCCTGGCTTACATGATGTGAGTGACACAGCTACGGAAGAGTTGTAAGGCGTGATGTGGGCTGATATGTGTTTCAGATGACTTGCTTGGGGAAAGGGGTGGAAGATAGAGGGAATGGAAGCAGAGAAGCCAATTACAGTTCCACTGATTGGCTGGGTGAAAATTATTGTGGAAATGAACTGGTGAGGAAATTTCAAAACAATAAAATAATTAAACTGAAAAATGGTGATAATCCAAACCAAGGTGGAATTTAAGTGAATCTTTAGGAGTTAAACCTGGCAAAGGGGTTGATGAATTAGATGAAGTAGAGCTTGGAGCAGTGTTTAAGGAAATGACTGACTCAGAGATATCAATAATGGTGACAAAAAGGCTAGGACAGATGAGGAAAAAAATCATAAGGGCAAAAATTAACCAGACTTGGTAGTTAAATGGATAAAGGTAAGTGAAAGGACTCATGTTTCTGGGGAGGTATCACCTTTTGAACAGTAGAATAGTGCCATGATCCAAAGAAAATCATCCCCTACCCCTCTAGGTTCATCCAGGCTGACAAGTAATCAAGCAAACATCAGTCAGTTAGGTAAGAGAAAAAGCCAAAGCAAAGTTTACTACCAATGACATGTACCCCTCTTGTGTACATGGGAGATGCCCAGCATAACTGAGTAACTCCCCCATGGGTCTTCAGAAACCCTCTTACATAGCTCAGCTAAAACAGGAGGTCTTGAGGGAGGGGAGGGGAAAGTAAAGGTTAGTTAGGAGGTGATGGGAAGGCACAGTAGACAAAGGTTTGCAAATTAAGTTCTGCTTTCTCTATCCAAAAGTGATAAAGAGATTAGGTCTAACTAATATTTCCCTTACAAAAGTTCATATGTAAATATCTTTTCCAAAAGCAACCTGAATGCAACCTTTAGAGTCCTTCCATGAAATCAGTCTTTTGTCAAAAAGACATATTTTGGGGTGGCAGAATTTTGCCTTATGATTTCTGCTTTAACCCAATCTGTGGCTTTGAGCAGTTACGGGACATCTGAGTAGTTGTGATTAGAAGATGCTGGGTAATGTGCCTCTGTTCTGATGACCCAGGAATATAAAGAGATATATGACAGCTGACTCCAGGAGGGAAGGACATCTCTTAGGAAGCAAGGCTTGAGTGAGAACATAATACCAACCTAAACTCCCTTGCTCTTCTCCATCAATTATTCACCAAGATCAGCTTTCAAGTGGGTCCTACTCACAACCTTTTTCCAGACCAGGATCCTGATTCAGGACCTTACTTGCTCTGTCTCTCAAACCTTCTAAAAACTTTGTCCCCAATTTCCTCTTATAAGGGCACTGAATTTTCTTTTTTAAACTAAAAGTCTGATACGTAATCAAGCAGCTTGGTGGTTAAAGACTGGGACAGTCTCTTCACTGCTCATAGTATATAAACTCCACTTTGTAACAGGAAAATGTAGGGGGATTCATCTCCTATTACACCTTCCCATGTGCACACGTCCTCTCCAAATTTACCACCTTCTCTTGCACACGTCATACATTTTTTTGTGTCTAGATCTTTGCTCACGCTCCTGGCACTCACTAAATTATCCCTCTCCACCTTGTTTACACAGTGAGCTACTGCTCAGCCTTCAAGTACCATTCAGATGCCATTCTGTGTTCTGAAATTTTCCCTGACTCCTGAATTCACATCTCACTCCCAAGTCCGCTGTATGTGTATAGGTATGCATCTACCTGTGGGTTCATATCCATGTTTGGATGTCTGCATTTACATTTTCATATTTAAAGATATCTTTACATCTTACCAGCCATTGCTGGCAGATTAAAACAATAGTAATTGCTTACTAAATTGAATATGACAGGAATAAATTCAGTAAAATTCTCTGGATATATGAAAAAAAATCACTAAGTGAGGTATTCGTTGTGAGGAGGGCATTTTAGACTAGGAGCTGATTTTAGAAATATATATACAAAAATGATAATCTTTCCCCAAGAACTAAAAATCTTAAGTGAAATAGTTCCTACCACAGTCTAAATTAAAAACCAGGGACATTAGGAGGCGACTGGGAATAAGTGTATATAAATTTTTGTCACTGAGTGAACTTGGTCAAGTGAAATTGATATGAGACCATGAAATTTTATGTTATCAGCTACTCACAGTTACATCACAATTTATCTTGCACAGTAAGGATAAGTTAATACACCTATGTGAATTATAGACATGATTAAAACTAACATTTCCACCATCTTTTAAAATGACATAAACCATTTCCTGAAATAAATAGGTCATAGAATAACACCATGAAGAATAAAAAATGCCTAAACTGAATAGAGGAAAAATTTTTCCAATTATCTCAGCGCTGTCTTTAAAAGGATCAATCATAGCATGGAATAAATCTGTATTTAAATGTGTACATATAAATAATAAGAGAAAATGAGTACAATATTTCAATAAATAGAAACAATCTTTATAAAATAACATCACTACCTCTGGTTGTGAAAACCATACACATGCAGGGCTTCACTGGTGGCAAAAGGGGTTAAGTCTCACTCTATCAAGCTATTGGCAGCCTCTATAGCACAAGTTCGATCCAGCCAGGGAGTTAGCCCACATGGCACAGCAGACCTCTCCTGTCTCGCCCACTGTTCCCCTCTGCAGTATATTTCCGTAGATCTGCCTGTTTTGCCTCGCACTGTCTCTGGTGAATCCTCTCATCCCTCCATACCTCTGGCCTGCAACCCAGTGCTGTTTGCTTAAACAAACAAATCTTTAAAAAAAATAAAAGAAAATTATACATATACACTGTAGAAAAATTCGGAATTATGTGCACATTTAAAGAAAATGAAAGCAAGCTAAAATTATACCATCAATACTAAATAATCACTTTTATCATAGCATTAAATTTCCTTTATGTGAGCATGTTCATGTGTTTTTAAAAATTGGGGATCATAATCATATATGTCATTTTTTAATTCTACTTTCAAAATTTGGTTTTGCAAATTAACTGTGGGGTATCAGTAAAAGCCTGCAAAATCTTTAGTTTTAATTGCTTTGTAGTACTTTATCACACTATTCTTATTTTTAGATTATTAAATAAACCCCCTATCTGAGAATTTGTGATGTTTCCTTTTGTTAGTTATTAAAACCAGTCACTGCCTTTGTTTCTCTACTACCTGCTCTCTTTTTAACCTACTGTACCCTAGACTTTTGTTCATAATTCGTCCAAGAAGGAACTATGCAGAGGTCACCAACAGGCTTCTGGGAGCATACATCATAGAATACTTTGCTACAACAGAGAAATAATGCCAGCAGACTTTAGGGCAGATATATCTAGGTTCAAATTCTGTCTTTACTACTTAGAGACTATGCAACCTTGGGCAAATAATTTTAGTCTCTGGGGTTCAGTTTTCTCATCTGTAAAATGGAGTTCATTTTTAGAAATGTGCTCTACCAAGGATTGCTGGAGAATTCGATGAGTTATGTATCCAAAGACCTTGCAGAAACGCCTGGCGTGCAGCAGCCATACAGTAAGTGCTTTGTGTATGTATGATTTGAAAAGAACTCTTGGCCAGTTAATTCTTTTTGAAATTCTCTCCTCTCTTGGTGTCTATAGTGCTGTCATATAGTACTCCCTCTGCTTCTCTCTGTTAACCTACTCAAGGTAAAGCTCCTAACTTTACTCTAGTGAATATGGGTAGATGACGTTCTCTTAGTGTTTCCCACACCTCTCTAGCTACTCTTTTTCTGGTCCTTTCACAGGTTCCTCTCTCTCTCCTCTATTTTATCCTTGCATTAAGAATTCAAATGCCAACTATGCACAATTAATTCCTTCACTGTATTTCTATCTCAAATCTTTCCTCTGAGTTTCAGAGGAAACTATCCTCTGTGAACTACAGTTTCACTGTCATACTTGATAGTGTGTATCTGTTCTCATTTGACCATTTTCTTTGATATGTCCTCTTTATTTCTCAAAGGCACCAGAATTTCAGTGTGGCAAAAATAACATTTTGAACTTCTTCCCTATTTGGTACCTTTTTCAGCATCATATGAGGAATCATCTTTAATCCCTTCTTCCCCACTTTCATCTACTTTGTCCTCAAGACATGGATTTTACTTCCTGAATACTGTTTGAGGCCATTTAATTTACCCCAGAAGCTTCCTGATTCAAACTGCCAACATCTCTTACCTGAATCTTTAATAGCTGCCACCTGTTCACTCGGTCCCCTAAGAATGGTCTCACACAATGCCTTTTCTATCACCCATCCACAGAGAATTTTCTTTTTTGTCATCACTTTAAGTATTGAGATTTTTTTTTTTTAAATTGAGGTAATGTTGGTTTACATTGTTGTTTGTATTTTGAAGTATAGGATCTGCCCCCCTGCGGATGCTGTTACCATAGATATCCCACCGTCAAAGCACCCAAAGGCCACCACCATAGTCCACTGTGCTCCCTCCCCATTTTATGCCCAGACATCCCCTTCTGGATGTTTCAGTTCTATACTCAGCTTTCAAGGGCTAGTTTTTGAGTTTGACTTAATCTGACTCCTTGTCTGGTTTCTCTATATTCCATGTATAAGTGACATCACATGGTGATATTTTTTTTCTATTTACAGACCTGATTGAGTTATGCTTTGATTTAAAAAAATTCCCCTAGCATCTCATGGTTTAAGAATAAAAGGGGGGTTGGGTAGTGGTGAATGACAATCTCTTTAGCAGAACATACAAGACATTCTCTGTCAGTGTATCTTTCCTGTTACACTTTTTGTACCACTTTCCCCCTACTCCCTTTGCCCCCTCAGCATCAATACTTAGTTGCCCTAAGATTTCATTCTAAATCAAGTCTTTATCCCTTTTTTCATGTAATGTACACTGCTTGGAATTCTTTTTTCCAAGCTCCAATCTGCCTGGCAAATACCTAATCTTCACTCAAAACTCAAATCAAAAGTTACCCCCTTTATAAGGTTCTGATTTAAACCAGTTGGCCATATTTTCCTCCGACCCATCTGTACATGGCCAGATTTTTATGATTCCATCTGTATCATTTTACTGCACTTATTTATTTTTAAGCCCTACACCCCTTTTTTAGAAAGTAAATCGCATGGTAATAAGTTTTAAAAGAATACCTAGCACAGTGCCCAGCACAAAGTAATAAGAAATACTAACATCTAGCCTACACAATGTATCAAGTAATTTGATATGCTTTACACATTTCAGCTCCTCTAACTTTCCAATACCAGCCCTATAAGGAAGGTATCATTAACAGATGAGGAAATGGAGACATAGAGAATGGAAGTCATTTGCCCAAAGCTGTACAGCTAGTAAATAGTTCATTCAGGATTGGAAACCAGAGGAACTAGCCCAGATTCCAGCTTTTAAGTACCTTCCTATATTGACTTTCAGAGTAGGCACTTAAAAATACTTGCAAAATGAATGAATGCATTTCTTTTCAGCCAAGTGTCTTTGACAGCCTTCTCTAACCATTGAAAATATTCTCCCACTTCTGCTTAGCAAAACATGCAATCCTTTAACATTGTGTTTACATTTTGAGTTTCCAATTCACTTCTGTTTCATGTACTAAGTTTTCTCTTTTCCTTCCCAGATGTTCACTCTTCTTTAATACATTGATTTCTCTTATTCTTCCTTTTTTTCTCTTTTCCATTTTTATCCTGGCCTCTCTTAGCCAAATAATGTATACTGTTTTTTTAAAAAAACATTTACCCAGGATTTACTAGCCCTATCTCCCTCGAAGTGGATTTTCCACACATGCTTCTCCACCAGCTGTGTCCAGAAGGCGAGACCTCGTGGACTCTGTCACCAGAAGCCTGTTCCCATTGCTTCTGTTGGCTCCACAGGCAGAAGGCACTATATGAAGTTAGAGGGTAGGAGAGTGAGGCCACAGAATTTCCTGCAAGTACCTCCTACCAGGCTGTTTGAGAAGTGTGGGGTGCTGCTGAGCTCCTAGATAAAGGTCACACTCTCATTAGGTGGCCTTGTTCACACAGCCTTTATTGGAGGGGTGGGAAGCATTCCAGTAACTGCTTCTTTCCTTCCTCCTTCAGGTTTAGGAAAGTTACCAGCTCCGGGCTGTTGTTAATTAAAAGAAACACCCTGCTCTCAGCTTTGTCATCACAACTTCGCTAAATTACTTTCTTTAGTTTACCACATTTGTCCTTTTGGAAATCTGACAGAAAGACCCTATTATTCCTTTCAGTGTTCCAAGTCAGAGCAGAAATCTAATTTGGTCTGTGCATCCGCCCTTCTGCTTCTCACACACCCGACTTTGGGAAGGCAACCTGTGTCATGCGTTCCAGGAGAAGATCCCCATTGGGCGCCAAGCAAGTCTCTTCCCCCTGCTCATGGGAGCCAGGCATCAGATAGTCAGGGTCCCTGGTGACTGTCCACATGTCAAGGGTGATGGGCTGAGCTGTCCCCTGGCAAACTGAGGGGAGAAGTTATATTTCATGGTTGAGGAAGTAGGTTCCTCTCCTCTCCTGCTTTGCTTAAGCAAAGAAGGTGGTTATTCCAGTTAATACTTTTGCTATTTTGCAACCATGAGGGAAGACAGCTTGAAGACAAAGGGAACCCAGAGAGAAGGATCAGAAAAGGGCCCAGACAACTGGAGACTTATCACACCAAACCTGGGGCAGTGCTTATGTCCACATTCCTGGTCCTGAAGATATGGTGTTTTCAACTTTTTAAAGGCAGTTCCTGATTCTTGCATTAGACCTTTCCAAACCACTGTGATTTTCAATAACTAAGATTTATTGAATGCTTACTATTTGGTATTCATGGCACAGAGTGCAATAAACCACAAGGTAGGTGGTATTAGTAGTTGTTTTGCACAGGAGAAAGCTAAAGCTTCAAAATGTCCATTAGTTAGTCTCGACTACACAACCAGCAAATGCTTTATAATCCAAACCGGGGTTCATCTGACTTCATTCTTCATCCTTTAGCAATGTGGAACTCAGGTTGACACAAACTCACTTTTTATATAACAACAGCATGACCACACCTCAGTAACTCACTTCCAAGCAACTGAGGCATTGCCAGAAACTTTACCTGTAGATTAGGTCATATCCTGAGAACAGAGATAAGAAACACTTTTATTGGCCAATAGCACGTTGAGATGCGAAGTTTAGTGCTAGGTAGAGTGTAGCAGTAAAGAAACACATGGCAAAAGCTCAAGCAAGGAGACAATCTTTGAAAGTGAGATTACTGTTCACTGAGTTAACAATGATGGCAATTTACATAAATCATGCAAACTTATTGGGAACACAGTCAGACATTTTAATAAAGTGCCAAGGTCAATGCCTAGGGCGCCGATTTGTTGATATTCTTATTTGGGGCAAGTTGACAATAGCATGTTTTTAATCTATGTTGTAAATAAAATTTGAGATTTATAAAATACACAGATTAGAATTATATTAAATTCTAATCTGGACAGAGATTAGAATTATACTAAATTAAATCAAAGTCTTATATTTGTCTTTTACTGACTTTATAACCTTGGATTTAGCATGGATATTTCTTAGATGAGCTATATAAAATTTGCCAAAAATCATCTCTGAATTTATACTTTCAAAAGGACAGTCTGGGACTGGCCTGCTCTTGTCTTGTCTGCCCCAAAAGCAATGTGTATTTGTTCATAAATATCAGTCTCAGAGTTCTGATTGAAATGAATCTTTTAGAGTGTTGAAAGGAGAAAATACAGCCTGGACCAAATGTTTGTCTTCACGGCTGCCCTGTGACTGCTGGGACTAAATAAATCAAACGAAGCAGCCGCATGTAGACACTGACATAAAGAATTTCAAAGCCAAGTCTAATGACAGCTTTTCCTCTTACTATGGATGATGTGAGAACAGAAACACAATGTTTATTAGCAGCCCTTACTAAAACAGTGGTTAAAAGAAAGACTAAAGAGAATAGGAACAGGAAGTACTCAGCAAAGGGCTTCCATTTTCTTGTGAAATGAATTCACATTATAGGGTGTGCTGCCTTGAATAAATTTCCTTCCTTTTACACTCCCACTTAGCTTTCCTTTAAGTGTCTAAATGAAGCGGGTGGTGGAAAATGCGCTGCACCAGTCATTTTGACATTCCGTTGCAAATTAGTCAGGCTTTGATAGTACAGGTCTGCACGACCAAGCAGGGGGTTTTCAGCTTTGGGAATCTGGCAGGAGTTCAAGAGCAACGTGTTGCTTTGAACTCACTTGTTAGACGTGCAAAATAAACACCATCCACCTTGCAATAAAAAAGCATCAGCAGGAGAAAAAAGAGAACATTCTAAACCCCTCCCTTCAGACTTCAAAACCCTCCTTGGGGCTGCTAAATTAGGACAGGAAAAAGAAGGCCTGCTTGAGAGAAGAAAGGAGGAGGAGAGAACTATCCTACAACAAACACACGGAAAAATCACAATCACTGAGAACTAATTATGTTTTCATGAGCACAAATGCATTGAGAGTTTGAAAGCTCACAGTCGCATCCTGACGCTGCTATAAAATGTTTCCTGGCTAATTATTTGCTAGTACAACTGTTCACTTCCTGTGGTGGATTTATGCTAAATCCTGTTATTAGTCTTGCTCTGCAATTGCCATTGTCTATGACTAGAAGCAAGGCTGAAAGGCTACAGTCAGCCTTTTATTACACAACATGTGAATGGAGATTTGACCCAATGTCCGACCACTTCCCCCCTTTGCTTTTTATGGGAGCTCGCTCAGCCTTTCCCTATAAATCACGGGCTTCCAATGAACTTTTACTCTTTTTTTCTCTCCTTTCAACTCTACTACTTTGTGCGTGTGAGTGTGCACTTTAAAAATAAGTCACACGATTCCATTTTCTCTTTAACGGTACTTGAAGTCTTTTCACCATCCACAATTTTTACAGTTCTTGCTCCCCCCTAAAATGATGACAAGAATTTTTAATGATTTCATGTAGTTCAGTGGTTGAAATGGTAAGTGGTAAAAATAAATAAGACAAAAAATAATGTATTTGTAGCAAGTATGTAATCAGGAGTGTAAAGCTGTGACAAAATTCACACAAAACTTGCAAGTTTGAAGGATATCATCACCAATGTAAGGTGCAAACTATCATAGTAGCTATAGTAAGAATGATACTTTCTGTAACAATCCAACTACACCTTTTCTAGAATATATGATATTTGGGCCACTTTAAGCAAGTTTGGTAATTCCTTAAGTATAATTTTCCATTTCATTAAAACTGGTATAAATAAAACTGGTGAAATATCTCCAACATTGCATTATTCTAAATCTCCAAAATATATAGTATTCTTCATAGGCAGTACTATTATATTCAAGAATATAACCAGTATATTTAAAAGCTATTCTTGGATTTGGAAATTGAATCTTAAAGATTTATGAAAACTATAGGTTTTTAAAAGCAAAGAAGATTATGAGAATGAAAAAATACAGAATGATAACAAGGGTTTGATTTTAAGTTTATTTACTCATTTTTATGGTTGTATATACATCTTTGTTATTCACTTATGTTTTTAAACAAAATTTTATTTGCAAGTATTTCTAGGTATAATCCTTACAGACTAAAATTTTCTGGTTTTTTTATTCATGTAAACAGTTGATATTAAAATCTTTGAAAATCTCATCTTTACTGTAGATATATTTTGTCCCTGAAGCTTTGTTTCCTGTTCAAAAATTCTATTAGAAAAATTTATGCAAAAAATATGGCTATAAGCTCAAATATATTCTGTCCAAAAATTTTTTTAAGTTATAAAGTATTGAGTCAACCAAAATGGATGTCAGTAGGGAGAGCTAAATTATCATATCCAAACTATTAGATAAAACATAGTGATTTCCAAAAAAGTCAGAAAAACTTAACCACTCAAGCCAGAGTTAACGTAGAGTTACTTTTTATGTAAATTTTATAGTGATTTAAAAAAATCAAGAAGGAGGATTGGATCTATACACATGGAAAGATGTCTATGGTCATTTTTTAACTAAAAAAGACAATAACAAATAACATGTATAAAATAACATCAGAAAATCTCTAAGTTTGTGTATGCACAGAGGAGCCCCAAGGCATTAAGAACCTGCACGCAGATAGGTCTCTCCTGGGGTAGGAAAGAAGGCAAAGAGGAGACTATTTTCATTCTTTGTCTTATATACTTGGTGCTTCTTTTCAAAAAACACTGCTTATTTAATAATTTTAAATGATTGTTAAAGACAGAGAAGCAAAATCAAAAAAGAAAAGATGACTAGGTCTAGCATCTTTAGTGTGTGTCTGTGGTGGCTGTTATGAAATCTTTTATCTTCAAAAATCTATTGATTTTGTTGTATCAGAAACTTGCGAGTTGCTTTCTGAAGTCACAACATCTCTCCGAGGTCACCTTTGGAGGATGGTTTACAATGGCGTAGGCCCTCATTCATTCCCCATTGCCCTCTAATAAAAAGTAAAAGAGAGTCCCAAGAAAGTCAGCTGCATTCCACGGCAGCAAATAGCCCTGAAGTTCTGAGGACATGTGAATGTGTCTTCCACATTCAGAATAGTGGACTAGAGGAAATTTGGATAAATAAGGGTAAAAGAGCACCCCTCCGTGCCCCCCTTCACACTCATCACTCCAGAATGCCTTTGGTGTGAACGCAACCCTCTAATCGCACCTCCCCATCCTGTTCATCTTCTACAGATGTCAAATCCTTGATCTAGTCCCTGCATTGGGCAATAGTATCGTGAGACGTATGGTGCAGAATTTTCTAAGACATATGGGACACTATATAGAGTAGTGGAAATAATTTGGGCATTAATCCTGGATCTTGGCACATACTTTTTTTTTATACGACAGTCTATGAGTTATTAACATACAAATTTTTCACATTTGAAAACTCAAACTTGCCTGTGTAATTTGGCTAATACTATCTCTTATACAGGTTTGTGTAAAAAACTAAATGCCTGCCGCATTCCCTAGCATGTGGTGTTCACTAAAGAATAGATATTAATATTACAAATGGCAGTTTTCATTAGTTTTTTTGCTCTGTGTTTATATACCTTACCTTGAGATTTTAGCAAACATGCCTGAAGATCTGGTACTATATGTTTATTCTGTCTCTGGGGCCAGCTATGGAGATTATGTACAATTCCTGAAGGTACAATCTATTTTATCTAGTGTTATTTTCAAGGAACAATATCAATATGTG
The DNA here is from genome assembly GCA_004024925.1 of Scalopus aquaticus. Taxonomy (NCBI): domain Eukaryota; kingdom Metazoa; phylum Chordata; class Mammalia; order Eulipotyphla; family Talpidae; genus Scalopus; species Scalopus aquaticus. The sequence goes on from PVIJ01004424.1 coordinate 22,957, forward strand.
CTCTTATAGTTGTCTTTTTTTTTTTAAGCAGATAAGCAATTTATTACAAGGGTTTTGTGTAGCTCACAAAGTTGCTTCAGGTCTAGTGCTTCTGATTATTAACTAGCTCTTGCGTACTTCTCTCTTGTGGCTTCCCTCACTCTTTTTTTTTCCTCAGAGTTAGTTTTTTTTTAAAAGATTTTTATTTTTTATTTATACATACAAGCTGGGGTGCAGGCCAGAGGCGTGGGGCGGCGAGAGGGCTCACCAGAGACAGAGCGGGTAGCAGAACAGACAGATCAGAAACACACTGCTGAGGGGAGCAGCGGGCAAGGCAGGAGAGGTCCGCCGCGCCATGTGGGACTCTCCCTGGCCGGGCGTCGAACTCGCGTCGCCGCTGCCGACAGCTCCACAGCGCAGCGCCCAACCACTGCGCCACCGGGGAGGCCCTCAGAGTTAGTTTTTATGTAAAGTCTCACAACTGAATTCCACTAACTGAACTGGAATCAGGGAAACATCGCATGACCACACTGAAGAACTCCCCAGATTGACTAAAAAAAGTTTCCCTGGACTATTTCTTCAAGGCTAAAATATTTTCTCTGGAAAGTGATAATGGGCAGCTACTCGTGAACCTACTGGCATCTGGTAGGAGTTAGTGCATGAGATTAGCTAGATTTAGGAATCTGGGAACCAAAGGAGAAAATAAGAAGTTTGTCAAAGTTCTTTTGTGTAATAATATCTTTCATATACGGTGGAAGGAAATAGAAAGTGCCCAAGTACTTTTCACCCACATGGGTAAATCTGTTGAGCAGCAAGATGTAAATGATAGACCCAGTCTGCAACCTGGTTGTACTCTTCCTGGCTGTATGACCTTTAGTTCATAACTTAACTTCAGCTCTTTCACTTGTGTTGCTGCAGAATAGAATGTGATGATAAAATATGAAAGGATTTATTTTTTTCTTTCTTTTTACCATAGAGGAGTTTGGCAAATATTAGTTCCCTTTTTTTTTTTTTTTTTGTTCCATCAAGTCCAGCACCTTGCGTCCTACAATGGCCTGCCTTTGACTAAGTGGGTACATACTTGAAAGTGAATTCTACTCCAGACCTTATAAGCATGGGAGCACAATGCTTGTAATTGGAAGGATAATGGAATGACTAAATACATTCTAAGAGTTTACAGTCTGGTAGGGGAACCAGATAAATAAGCACATGATAGGAGTTATGAGCAAACCCATGATTTGTGGGCAGAAAACATAGACTGAGGGAAATATAACCAGAGAATAAGACCTCTGAAAAGAAAGAATTAGCTAAAAAGTGAAAGGGAAAAGAAAGGGTCAAATTATAAAGATATTGAGCCACTTGAGTACCAAATGAAAAAAAAAAATCCTGAAGCTTTGAGGACACTGAAAATGGGTAAAGGGGAGACCTATACCGGGGTATGGAAGGAAATAGGGGTAAAAGTAGGCTTCAGTCACGTTACAAAGGGTTTATCATATCATGTTTAGGAATCAAGATTTCAAACTGAAAGCTCTGAGGAGAGATCATTATGCCAGGAAGTGATGAGATCTGTTTTGAATTTTAGAAAGATCATTTTGCATATGGAGGATGGATAAGAGAGTTGACTTAATGGAAGGGGGTAATCATGCTTCTAACAATCATCCGGTTTTGATTTGATCATTGAAAATTTAATAAGTGTTTATTGAGTACAATCAATGATTCAGAGATGAATTCTAGGGGAAAAACAGAAGTAAGGATGAATGGAGAAATTGTCAGAAATAGAATGATAGTGATAAGATAGCAACAAAAGTGATAATTTGGAAGTATTGCAAATATCCTCCCTGTGCCCACTCAATTATGTAAATTTAATGTATGAAATGACATTATCCCTAACAATGTGATTTGATTATTGTGAGGTAATTAAAATTCCATTAGAAATATAAACCTTTATCAGAAAATAAGCTAATATGCATTGCATTAGACTGAAGTATTTGAATAATTATAGAATTGGAGGGAATCTGAGAAGTGACTCTGAATGCTACTTCACAATGAAAGACCATGCCATTCAGCTCACTTAGTCTTAACTTTTGATGCAATCTGTGAAAACAAAGTTACATATGTGTCTAAACCAGATAGCACACTTTTGTATCAGTTTTGGATGAATGGCTATAATTAACCTCAGGACTGTCTGTTGCCAGTCAACCATAAAACAACAAAAAAACCATAAAACAACGAACAACAAACAAAAAAACAAGAAAAAATATATTCTCTGGATATATTTCCCTCAGTCTATGTTTTCTGCCCACAAATCATGGGTTTGCTCATAACTCCTATCGTGTGCTTATTTATCTGGTTCCCCTACCAGTATCAACTCCTAAAGGAAAGCAGTCTGATATAGTTGTCTGAAGATAATTTATGAGATGTAAACCTGCATGGTTATATTCAAGGGTTTATGAGGGCTAATGTACTCAGAGATTGAGGAGACTATATAGAATTTGCAGTTCACTTTGAGACTGACAGGATTTCATCCAGCAGGTATTACTGCCCCTTTTATGGAAATGGCGATTAGGTTACTTGTTCAAGGTCAAGTGATAAGAGATTGGGCTTGGATCTAAAGCTCCTCTCTCCACTCTATGCACTTAAAAATCTGCTTTCTTGACCTTTACTTTGGATTGTGTTCATTAAATTCAATTATTTCGTGGATAACAACGTTTCCATTTTATGACTTGCATGAGGCATTTTGATATAAAATGATAAATTAGTCACGATTCACTCCTTCCTCCCGAACTTCCCCATCCTCCTCTTACCTCCCACATATTCATTAATACATTGCATCCATGAAGGTAAAGTGTTTTTTAAAAATATGAACTCCTGAGTCACTATGCCAATCAAATGAAGTAGTTATATGTCAAGCAGTGGTTTCTCCTCTTCGTGTTAGTCACAGAATAAGTTTAGTTCCATGTGAATTGTTGGTTTATTCAGTTTGACTAAATGTATTGGTTTCTTTCAAAATGACTATTGACCTTAGATTACTATTATGAGATCAATTTCAACCATCAGTTTGGAAGAAAGAATAAATTTTCCCATGGATACTCACCTCCTAATCCCTGTAACTTGCAAATATGTGACTTTTTAAGATGAAAGACACTTTGCAGATCTAATTAAACTAAAGATGTTTGAGATCAGTGACTATCTTGGGTTATCTGATTGGACCCAATGTAACTAAGAGTACTTATAAGAGACAGGTGGGAGGGTGGCAGACAGAGAAGGTGGCATACTGTGGAAGCAAAGGTTGAAGTGATGTACTTGGCAAATTAAGGGAGGAACCTCAAGTCAAGGAATGTGAAAGGCCTCTAAATGCTGGAAAAGCAAAGAAATAACTCCTAGAGCCTCCAGAGCCAACACTTTGAGTTTTTACTCAGTGAAACCCATAAGACTTCTGACCTCTAGAATGATAAAATAATGAATGCACTTTTAAATCACTAGTTTGTGTCAATTTGTTACAGCAGCAATAGGAAACTAATATATTAGCACATCCTCTCATAACCTAATTTCATTGAACAATATTTCACTAATACAGTTTGTGGTCATCTCTAAAGAGTATTGTTTTTTGGTGGTAATGCCCTTGATACCACTTTAGTCATATTTCAAACAGGAACTTCAGGAACTAATGGGATTCCACTTTTCTTATTGTCAGTACTTTCTTAAAGACTAGTGGTTTCTTTTAGATCATGGATATTGTCAGTGTTATATTTTAAGCACCATTATTGAAATGGTATAGCAGACCCAAATTGAATATATTTCCTATGATGACACATTTTTTCCAAGATTGACAGGTACTTATGAACACATAAGTATGAATGAAATAGTCATATCTTATTAGACAGGCTTATATGACAGGAAAAGTATAAAGCAAATGTAGTGATTTTATGATTCAAAAATGTTTTGTAATGACATTCTATAAATATAAAACAAACATATGGCATCTCTATATTAGCATGAATGTACAATTTAAAATAATTGGAGTGAATTTAAAGTTTAAATTATTGGCATCAACTGGTTTAAATTGATAAGCAGGTCATGTTGAACATTTTACAATCTTATTTCTCAGAGTTGATTTGGAACCCCATCGCATAACTAATAAGAATTTTTCTAAATTCAGTTTTGAAGCAATGAACTAATGTAAAATTGCTATAAAATCATAAAGAGCAGTGTCAGCTTAGCACATAGGAGATTTAGGTAATATTAGTACCTGTGAGTATTTATTGAAAGGTGAATATATTCTAAGCACATGTAAGTGTAATAATCACTACTTCTTTCCCAATTTCACAGAAGGTACAACTGAGGCAGAGAAAAGTCAGTCAGTCACTAAAGCTCATAGAGCTAATATGTGATTCAACTAGGGTGAGTAATTGGAATCTTGGCATATAGAATGGTGCATTTAGCAGTTAACTACCTATACTAGATGCTTTAGCTACAGTTTCAATTCTAACAAAGATTATCAAATTAAATGAATTGAAAACTATATAAGAATCACAGTATAGAATGGTACGCAATAAAAATCAATAGTCTGACATGTTCTCATCACACTCTTCAGGATTATACATTTGTGACTATTGATTTTTAGTGTTTTGTGTGTGTGTGTGTGATTTTATACCTAAATGTAAAGAGTGTACCTATGCCACTATATCTTGTTTCATCAGTGTTAGTCTGAAAATATCTCTCCTTTTCCCCCCATCCTTGATTTATAATTGAATTGGTACCGCAGTCCATGTCAACAAATGAAATGTCCCATCGGCAGTTTAAAGGGTTGGTTTCAAAGACCTCTTCACATTCAGTAAGGCTAGTGAAAAACTATTTTGTTGTTAAGAAAAATTAATTCTGGCCTCCCTGGTGGCACAATGGGTTAAGTGCAGCACTATGAAGCTCTCCAGAGCCACTGCAGCACCAGTTCCACCCCTGGCCAGGGAGATTCCCACATGGTGAGCAGACCTCTCCTGCCTTGCCCGCTGCTCCCCTTAGCAGGATACTTCAATGAATCTGCCTGTTCTGCTCCACACTCTGTCTCTGGTGAAGCCTCTCGCCACCCCACGCCTCTGGAGAACACCCCAGCTTGTATGCATAAATAAATCAATCATTTAAAAAAAAACAGAAAAATTAATTCATCTGTAGTGAGGTCTTCCGTCTTCACTTATTAACAAATGCTTTCCCTTCTAGTTTTCAACAGTTATCTTTAACCTTAATGTCTGAAAATTTCACGAACATATATTTTAGTTATAGGTGTTTTTCATTCTCTCCCTCAAAACACAATGGACTATTTTAAATCTAATATTACATATTCACAAGGAGGAAGTTTTACTTTATCTTTTATAACTTCCTCAATTTCATTTTTCTATTATCTTTTGGAACTAGTAAGTTTTTGATTTTCTGGAATTATTCTGTGTTGCTTATCTTTTCTTTCAATGTTTTCACAGTGTTGCTATATATTCTGCAAAATTTCCTTGGCTTTAGTGTCCACTGATAATAATGAGGTTTTTTTTTTCCCCCAGGTTTGGTAATCATGTTCTTTTTTTTTTTTTTTAAAGATTTATTTTTTATTTATACATACAAACTGGGGTACAGGTCAGAGGCGTGGGGCGGCGAGAGGGCTCACCAGAGACAGAGCGGGGAGCAGAACAGGCAGATCAGAAATACACTGCTGAGGGGAGCAGCGGGCGAGGCAGGAGAGGTCTGCCGCACCATGTGGGACTCTCCCTGGCCGGGTGTCGAACTCACGTCGCTGCTGCCGGCAGCTCCACAGCGCAGCGCTCAACCGCCGCGCCACCGGGGAGGCCCCAGTAATCATGTTCTTAATTTCTAAGAACTCATTATTTTTTCTGTTTGTTTTCATACAATAAGTGCCCAAATCTCTTTGAGCATTATAATGATGATTTCTCTTTCTGTTCTATGAACTCATTCAACTTACTTTGCTCCTTTAAAAATTATGTTTTTAAAAAGACTATATAAGCAGACCTCTTCTGCTTTGCCTGCTGCTCCCCTCAGCAGTGTACTTCAGTGGATCTGCCTATTCTGCTTCCCACTCTGTCTCTGGTGAATCCTCTCACCACCCCATACCTCTGGCCTACACCCCAGCTTGTATGCATAATAAATCTTTTAAAAAATAAAACTAGTTCATGTTGCATTGCTTTTAAGAATGTAGGTTCTATGATTCAGACTCTGACTCGATCACTTATTAATGATGTGACTTTTAACGTGACTTGGTGTTGTGGCAGGAAGGACACCAGGAAGCACAGGATCAACATGGAACTGCACATACGGGTCAAAAGGAAAGGAGTCCTGGAGCCCTTGGTGCTTTTGGCAGGCTTTTAGCCATCCTTTGTAGCAAGGTGGCTAGCGGGCCAGGAGGCTAGCAGGCCTCCTAGCCTCAGTGGGGCTCTCTGCTGCCGCCCCTTCTACTGTGTGCTCCCTGAGTCTGCTTTGCGCATAGGCACACCACACCAGGCCATGACTACGACTTTTTGACTGCTCAACTCTAGGCTATACCATGCCCCCCACACTATGCTATGCTAAGCCACGCCCCCCACCCCCCAGACACCATCAGGCACTCCCAGTAGGCCTGCAGAGGCCCATCCCCAAGGGGAGGGCGGGAAAGCCTGAGAGCTGTCCTGCCTACCCTACACTTGGTTTCCTCAATTGTAAAATAGTGATTTTAATGGTATCTGCTTAACAGATTTAAATCCAAAAATGTTTAAAGAAATGAAAAGTATAGAGACAATGAATTAGATATCAGTTATATTGTAAGTACTAATAAAAATTGTAATTATTGGATCACCATGGTTTCCTATTCTTATTGAAAATGAAGGTCTATTTTATTACAGATAGCCAATATGGGTACAGGTACTATAAGTAGATCAGTTTCCACAATGGCTTCTCCCCCAAATAGGAAGATTCTCAGGATATAAATGAAGTACTTCAGCTTGTTGACTGACTTCATTTCACTAAGATGCACAGACAGAAAGCCAGTGGTCATTTTGGGACCTCAAAAGCCAGAGTGAGGAGACTTTTCTCCTCTTTGTCCACACTGGCAGTCTTAGCTTCCTTTTAACAGGAAGCTTGTTTACTCCCCACTCCCCCCCACCCCCCCAGGTAAAGCTCTAAGCTATTTAACCTGGAAATAAAAGCTGGGCTGTTATTCCAGTTATTCTGCCTGCAGGAGGATCGAGGGAGCAGGGCTGTAGAAGTGGAGTGTGCTTGAGGCGGAAGTTCTTTAAATCCCTGTTTCAGCTCCACTCCTCATACTCTGAGCCATGGACTCTTGAGTCCACAGAGAGGACTGGCTCCCACGCAGCTTCCTGGGTACACTTTGTGGCATGTGGGTTCCTCCTCTTTGTTTCTCTAGTCAGCAGCTTTTCAGAAGCTGCTCCCATTTTTCTTGAATTTGTTGAAATCTCTTATCTGCTGCTGACTACACCCACTTCCTACCTTCCCTTTATTGTTGTCAGTTTCTTCCCTTTTCCACTTCCTTGGAGTCCTTCAGGGTGGACTAGGGGCAAGGTCCTGCCTCTTGAGAGACACTCTGTACTTAGATCAAAAAGCTGACTCTCAAATTCCCCCCCCAGTTTCTCATTTCATTTTCACTACACAATCACATAATTATTTATTATCATTATGCAAACTTTCTCTATAAAAACGGTGTTTCAGAGGTGAATCAAGAATATACAATTAGTGAGTGAAAACATCTGGATTAAAATTCACTTAATAAAAAAAATCCCAAATCCTTTCTTCTAAATCCCAATTATAGAGACCCAATATTGAGATAAACATTATGATTACTTAGTACTAAGCACTTAGAATATAAAAATATTAATCAAACTGATTTTAACAAAATATAGACAAATTACTAGGATTGTTACATGATTTTTTAATTTAAACTGTGGATTTTCTACAGAGAACTAGTGATATTGTTTGGATTCTATAATGATGGGAGCCAAGACCTAGGAGGATTTTCAGTCCTAGGTTAGAAGGCCTTTATCATATATACAGCTGCGTTGATTCAGAAGTAATCAATAGAATCTAATTCAAATTCTCGAGGAGATTCAGGCTTTACATTCTTCAGTGCCCTAGGTGACTAAAGCCCACAATTGTGTTTCTCGGGAATTAAATGCAATATGACGTGGAAGCCAAAGTTAGTTCATTCAAAATTGCCGTTCTAGCAAAATTCTGAAATATCTGAGTCATATGTTCTCTTTCAAAGACATGAGAAAAATGGTAAAAGCTGGTAAAGATTTTTATGGGTTTATAATAAAGACACTACTACTAAATATAACAAGTCAATAACTCTTTAGCTGTAAAAAAGTGAATGTGCTCTTATTACTTTACAAAATGCATGCTGTATTGTCTCACAATGATCATTCAGTAAAGGCAATCTGAGGGGAGGAAATTAGCTCTGTATTTAACCAAAAATGCAATTATTGAGTCCAGCTACCCTCAGTCCTATGGGGACATCATCAAACATAGGTCATTGATTCCTCTGCTACTTGGATAAAATTTGCAATTAAAGAATTTGCTGAGAAAATATTCTAGAAAATAAAGTATCACATTTCTTCTGATCTGTAACTGCAATTAGATTTGTTCTTTGTGACCACGTGACCACCAAGAATAACTCATATTGTTACAGGGCAGGGAGAGAGGGGCACCCCCAAAACCCCAGACCTGCCCTGTACTAAATGGGTTCTGCCATCCGCCACATCATTACAAAACATATAGGACCTTTTGTGGAAACAGACTTTAATACAATTAGAAAGGACAGAGAAGAAAAATAATATATTCTAAGTCAAGCACCCAGTGTTAACCAACTCCTCGTGGGTACAAGTCCACCCAAACGGGATTGGCCCAAAGCAAGTCTTGAAAGCCTGCCACAAGTCTAGAACAGCTGTTGGCAGGGACCCACACACAAGGGTCAGAAACAGCCAAACAATTCTGGGAGGAACCAAAATACCTTTCAGCAGGGACCCATACAAAAGGGTCAGATACAGTCAGACAATTCTGAGAGGAACAGAACACAATCAAAACCAAAATCAACACAGCCATCGTTAACCTCCCCACGGGTCTCTCACCCACGTCTATTTCAATCAGTCCAGACCAGTGCAGCTTCTTTACAAGTCTCTCTGCTCTTTGGATCTCTGATCACTCCCTAATCTCCTGATCACTCCCTGATCTGTTTAAGGGGTTTTTGCAAAGCTGATTAATGGAGCAGCAGTGTTTAAATTAGCAAACGTATACCTGGTTATAAAAAGTCTTCAGCAGTAACTGGTAATTGCTTGTAGCCATGATGGATTCTTGGAGATAACGAGTTTTTGCAAGGTCTGGATCAGAAAAATGGATTTAGTCTGAATCTGAAAGCATTTGCTGCTGTGAATTTTGTCTACATAATTTGATTTGGGCATGTTTGCCATTTGAATTCTGGATTGTTTGATTGCTAGTGTAAGACAAGATTCTAAGATTTTTGTTTCCTACTCAGGAAAGTCTGCTGTGGAAAGCACTCTATGTGGTGCATGATGTAACTGTACCAGGTTTTCATACCTGCGTTGCTCCCTAGTGTGGGGGAGGTGATGTGTAGTTTGATGTTAAATATGCTCTTTCAGCTTCTGTCCCAGAGTGGCTAACAGAAGTAAGGAGATGGCTCCTTCTAAATGAAAGCTAACTCCTAATATTTTGATTTTGCTCATTCAGCTTCTGTCCCAGAGTGGCTAACAGAAGAAAGAAGATGACTTCTTTTAATTGAAAGTAAACTGCTGATATTTTGATCTTGCTCTTTCAGGTTCTGCTCCAGGATACCCAAGGATCACATGCTTGATGGCTAAGAGAAGATAACTTCTTTTATTTAAAATTTAACTGTTAATTTTGCTCTTTCAGCTGCTGTGTTGGATACCCCAGGATTGACTCCTAATGGGAAGGCTGAAACCCTAAAGTGAACAAGGCTGTATAACTCTTTTGTGATTAATGAAAAGTTTTCTTCGTGTTTCCAAAGTCTTAGGTTTGTAGGATGTCAACTGAAACCTGTGATTTCTGCCAGCAACATTACACAATTTTTTTTGAATTTTTAAGATTTTTTTTTCTGAACCTATGAGAAAAAAACTGCAGTTGTATAAAATATTCCACGTGGCATGACTAAGAGCTCTGTGTGTCTATATGTTGTATGTCTGTACGTCTTTCCCTTGTGACTAAATGTCTTGACTTCTAGAGGTTGGCACCGATGGGAAAAAAAAAAAGGATGAAACTTTGGCATGCACACAAGAAAATGTTAACATTGGTTTTCTGAAAATTGCAAAATCTTTCAGTACCTGAAATGTATGTAAATTGTCAATTTTTGATTGCTGTCTTACAATATTGTATACTTAAGTGGTCTGATATCTGCAGAAATTGTTTCTGACAGAAATTTGTTTCAGGAAAATCTCAACTGATTTCAATTGATGGCACTTTCGATAGTAGAAATTTCCAAGGGACTAAACAGACTGTTGGGAGATAAACCAGATTTTTAATAAGTTTTGTTTAATTTTGCTTTGACTTGGTTTTCTTGTTTTGACTAACCAGGATCTGCAGGATTGTTGCATTTTTTAAAAAGAAGGATTAACTTATGTTTGCATTTTCTCTCCCCTTGATACCAACATAGTATTAACAATGGTGGTAGTGATCTTTACTACTTATGGTAGAGTCTATTTTTGCATAATTTCATTTGGGAATTTTGTCGTCTAAACTGAAGAAATTGGAAACGTGTTTCATCATACAGCTTTGATTGGAATTCTTCCAGGAAGTCAAACTTGAACTGAGCCAAGAAGAGGAGGACCTGTTGCTTTGTTTGTGAGGTTCCAGAGACCTCCAAAGGAGGTAAGGGAGCTTGCCTCCATTGACAGGACTGGATGACCCGGAAAAGGAAAAAGCCCTGGGAACCTCGAGAAGAGGAAACCCCAGGCGAAGTCTGGTGTGACTGGCTTTTGTTCCTGAAACCTGCACGGACTGAATGTCAAGGGTTCAGTCCTATCCTACATGGAGTATTGCAACAAAGCTGGCTAAGATTGCTGTTTTGGTTATTCTGCCCTGTGATATTATGCAAAAATAGGTGAAATGGACTGAAAGTAGGTTAAGTGTGCAAATATTTTGCTGTATTGTGGGATAAAAGTTGGGATCAAGGTGGAGAGAACTTGTTTTTAGATAAGGAATGAAGAAATTTTGTTTGCCACACTGGACAGCACCTGGAGACTGACTGTTATTTTCTTTTTCGAACTGGAACCCTGAAATATTGTCATCTGAGACTGCACCCCGACATGCACCTATTTGACCATCATCACCGTAGAAATGGTGACAAAAAATGAAAGGGGGGAATTGTTGGGGGGAAAAGGACGTCTGCAACAAACTCCACAGGAAGGTTTATGGACCCCCACCTCAGACCAAAGAGATCCAAGACACTAGGGGCCACTAATCCCTTAATTCCATCATCATCCAGAAGAGAGAATTACCGGGAACTGAGCGGTGGAGTTAAGCAGACATGTTGGCTATATAAAGAGGGTTTTTTGACCTTTGGGCTTCTCTCGCTTCTCGCCGGGCTACAGCGTGCCATTGGGGTTTCCAGCTCTTTGGATCTGGTAGGACGTATTTGGAGATTTATCTCTCTCCCTCACTTTCTCTTTTGTCCCCGAGTTATTCATTTTTTATTTCCTTTCCTTTTTGTAAATAAACCCTTTTATTAACCTTTTTGTGAGTGCCTGCAATTGTTCTTATTATAAGTCCTTTTTAAGCGCACAGGTGAGAACCCACAGTCAGGCACCCCACTGTATATCGGGGTTGCCCTGTAACAATATGTGATTATTTCCTTGACATGGTTTTCACAATTTGAAAATCTTTGGCAGATTGCACATAACTCAAACTGGGAAAGCAGAAGACTAAATCTTCAGAGAAGCAAATGATGAAAGAAAAAGAATTTCTTAACCAAGTCTGCAAATACCATCATTGATCCAGATTTATAATATGACAATGTATTGTCAACCTAAATGAAGAGGAAAACTGAGGCAAGCCTAAATTATCAGAAATTGAATTTGTTCAGGAACGGCATAAGATTTCCAATTTAAGAAACATACATAGTACAAAGTATAAGGGAGTTGTTTGAAGGTTTGGAGTGGGTTATATTTATAAGCAAGGGACAAAAATGTTACTGAGTTATCTCTGTGAAAGGAAGAGAAGAATTGAGTGGGTGCCATTTTCTCTGCCTCCACTTACACAAAGTCATATTGGATTACAACTCCCCTGAGGGCATGAACCAGACTTCCTGAATAAGGGGCAGCCAGGAAGGAGCAAGGCAGACTGGGGGCTGGGGGAATGACACATATGTGCAGGTACTCAGAAGACATGTAGAGGAGAAACATGTAGAGACACTTGGAAGAGATAATTGGGAGAGACATGTGAGTGAGAGACACTTGGGGAGATTGCTCCTTGTCCTTTGCCAAGACAATGCTGTCATTATCTTGACCTCATGTTGGATTATGTCATATATTTTCAATTTTTAGTCTCTCCTGTTCCAATTTCTGGGACCTGCCTAAACCCTTTCTATGGTTCACCATCAGAAGATTTTGGCAAGATTTCAGACTGGCAAGATTTCAGGCCTTAGCAGCCCCACTTCAGGCTGAGCCTGTTTGGCTGGGTATTTGCCCAAGAGGGGATGGTAAATTTTTGGAGTTTTATTGGGAAAATATTATTTGAAATCTGTTCGTCTCTCTTCATGCATATCAATTCTATTAAAACATTTTTCACACTAATAATCTATTTCCTTTGCCTTTGTGCACAGAGATGATCAGACCCCTTTCAATGCATGTAGCCCTTAACAGCTTGAGGTCCTTGGGCACCCTCTCAGCTGTGCTAACAGAATGAAGGGAGAGTTCAGTGAGAGTGCTAACAATAAATTCATTGGCTTAAGGATGGGAAGTGATTCTTGACAGATGTTTGCTGGACAGATTTTTCAATTTTTTTTTTTTAGGGTGCCTGTATGAGATTCTTCATTTCCTATCCCCCTGTTACATTTTAACTTGAAAGTGTTTCACAGTATTTATGTAATTTTAAGTTTCTACTGGCTCACATTGTCTCCTGTTCAGTGCTCTTAGGATTTTTCTTTATATACAAAATGTCTGATTTTATTGCTAATATCCAGTTGGTATGTTCAGCTAAATACAATTTTAATGTGTGACTTTTTTTCTTAACTAGAAATATTTTATTAACTGTCCTCTGCATTTGTAAACACTGCTGTGATTATTTAAATATAGAACTCTGTGAATGAGAAATGAGAAATGGGCTCAGTTTTTGCAGTCAAGGACTGAAATTGAATAATACCTCTATATTTTAACAACAGTGACAGCCAAAACATGTCTGTTTGCATTTTGTAATGCTCTTCAGTGGCACTTCTTGTGAAGGATTTTGTTTGTATTGCTTCAGTTAGAGAAGAGAGCTCTCAATGGCAAGTCGGACAGGCAAAGTGTTCTAAAAGAATAAAGAGCACATGATCTGACCATCACCACCTAAGGTCAAATTTGAACCTGATATTGAAAAAACTTAAGTCTCCAAAATTTAATGTTGTTCTGTATGACACAGCAGCTTCTGAGCCTAAGAAGATACCCAAAGAGTCAGGAGTTGCTAGAAAGTAGTTCAGTTAGAGGATAGGGGAAGCTGGATATCTTCACATTCAACTTGCATTGCAATGGACTCAATGCCTCTTATCTCTGTAATACAGTGTAATTTGTATACCTTTTTCAGTATGGCTACTTATTAGAGGATAAATTGCTATGGATGAAAATGTGTTCAATTACTTTGTATCTGTTCCTAAAGTCAAACGCCAGGTCCAAAACAAATCCCCACTTTAATCTTCCCACATTCAAGTTGTGAAAGAAAAATATCTTTTTATTTGCTTGATTTACTTCTAAAGCTACTCTATAAATGAGAAGTTTTGATAGGTGCCCTCTCCTTGCCAAATTTAGAGTTCAAATGTGTTTTAGATTATCCTCTCAAATATATACAATTCAGTTAAACTGTTTAAAACATATTGACTCCACCAGGCAGCTCCACCTGGGAGGAATGGATTCTGATTCTATCTAAGTATGTAAACTTTTGCTTTTCCCCTCCCCCCTTCTCTCCTCACCTTGTTCTTCCTCCCACCCCCCAACACACACACACACACACACAGTGAATGTTTTCACATTGAAACTGAAGATGTAAATGAAGGCCCTCAGTCTCTGTCTGGTTCTAGTTACAAGATCTGTTTGTTGACATCACAGATGAAGGCCTGCTGTGTCTCTGGCTCTGTCTACTCCATTTCCCCTCTAATTAGGCTTTGCCCTCAATTAAGTTAATGATGCAACTTTTCCTATAGATCATTTGCCCTTTCAATCAATTAACAGAATATAAGGGTGCATCCCTCCTTGGCTTGGATGCATTTGCCTGAGGGCAGACTGTTGAGCTCCCAGAAGTACCACATAGGCAAAAGCAAGATGTTTACTACTATATCATATATTATCCCTAAGAAAATCAAGCCTAATAGAAGCCTTAACTAAACTGCATTTCATTATTGATTTGTGTCAGGGTAAAGAATTTATCTGAAATTCTAAGTCAGGTCAAAATATTGATGGTTGTGTTGTGAATATCAGTCTGTTGAAAATAAATTTAGGGTCAGTATCTTAAAAAACAAATAAAAATTCCTGAATGTCAAGCAGAATTATGAAACACACACACACACACACACACACACACACACACACACACACACACACACACACATCCCTAAATGAATCTAGACAAATCATTGAGATTTCAGTCATTAATGCAGGAAATAAAAAATGATCTCTTTTCAGACAAAATTGCCTTCCTTTTCTCAGCCTGTACATAAAGATTATAGAAAGGATTTAAAATAATTCAATTTTAAACAATAAAGATAAACATAATGAGATTATTGTAAAACTCAATGTCATCTGTACCAACATTTCAATGATGCACAGACCAAATAGTTTTTAGACAAAGTTGACTAAAGCTTTCTTGAAATATGTAAAAATTAGGTTAGGAAAAGACACATATGGATGTTTAGTGTTTTACTTAAAGGCAGGACTGAAATGGACACAGACTTGTCACAGGGTTTTACAGGTCCTGAATCTCCCTAGAATGTTGTTCATGAAACAGAATGCACTCATCCTGTTATTTAAACAGAGACCTATTTTCATACATCTTATTTTTTTTTTAAATCTGTAATATGTGATGTATATTTTCAATAAAATGGAACTTGAGTTTTGGTAGAGACTTCAGGTAAAAGAAATCCTCCCACCACAAATTAGTTTTGAAAAATATTGCATTACTAAGGAAGCAAAAGGAATAGGGCTTGTAAATTTTGCCCGTGGAAGACTGAAAAAGATTATATCAAAAATGTAAACATACATGCAAGAATGTTAATTAAGCAGTGTTCTCATTTCACTTAGTATCAGAGAAAGGAGGTTTACATTATAGTGGAAGGCTGAAACCAGGCAGTAAAGAGCATTGTACCCAGAAGGACTATAAGCAATCAACTACTTTCACGGCACAAAAAAGATTCTTTTCCAAACATGCATAATACATAGGATACAGAAATCAATGTTTTAAGGGGGTGGAATGAGAAGTTTTCCTTCTCTTCAAAATTAAGAATCGGGTGACTCCTTGGTTATTTTTCAAGATTCCTAAGAACTTTCATCTCTGATCTTGTGTATGTTCCAGCTGAGTCTTACCTGCTTTACACCACAAGCCGCAGCAAGACAGAATCCATGCCAAACCCTGCAACTACCACAGCATCATCACCCTTGGAAAGAGGAGGCTGGGCAGAAGGATAACTTTAAATTTCATGCCATATTTGGATTTTAGTCTAAAGAAAGCAGGGAGTTGTGGAAGTTTCAAATCACTCTGCATGGAACAAGTTCAGATAATATACATAGCACTCGAGATCCTCAACTAAGTCTCAGTTATTAGTGGAGATAGTAATGGATTCACCTGGCTGTCATATTCTTATCTACTCAAGTCCAGGTTGTTCAAACCTTAACGCATTTGCCCTCAAAGTCGTCTGCTTTCTAGTTTGCTTCTCTGGTAGCCACCCAGGAAAATGACAATCACTAACAGGGTACCTTTGGGATAAGAGTCATGGAGTCCACCTAACATAATGGACCCTTGGGCCAATGATGTTGGGCCAATTAAGAGAAGGGGAAGCAACCTACCCCAAGCCGCATAGCCATATAGGCTATTAGGGATTGAAATGGTATTCTGGTGCAGTCAGAAATTAGACAACAGCCCAGGCTCTTTCCATACCATTAAAGTTAAATGGAAATCTATGGAAATGAGAAGAACACAGATGTTCGAGTGACCGGGCTGTGAGACTAGGCTGAGAGCCCAGGTAAGAGCCCAGGTGAGAGCAGGAAGAGACAGATGCTACTTGTGTCCTGTGTTTCATGCAAGAGGAGACATTTTCAGGGAAAAAGAGAATGAGGTTCTTGGAAACCTCTTTCAGATAGTCTTGTCAGTTTACATTGAATGGGACAAAGGTATTTTAAGCTCTGTGGCCTTGGGAGTTCAAGATTGCAGCACTAGGCACCAAAAGTCTAATATAATTACATTATACCCCACTGTCATTTCTATGCAGTAGAGTTGATGTTGGGCCAATCATAGAAGAACTAATTTTATTACTATCATTATTTAAGAGTTTAGAGTAAAATCTGGAAAAGAATCAGCTGATTTACTATTCAGATATATTCAGATACATACATACACACATACATACATACATATGTATATAAATTCTGAATTCATTGATGTTAAAAACATACCTATCTGTATGTCTGTGGGTCACAATCTGCTTCAACCTCCTTCCTCTGTGATCATTCTTTCACCTGAAACCATCTGGCCTTTCTCAAATTACTGAACCGTCTGAGACAGAACTTGTTCCACTTCATTTAGTGGATTTGGAGCCTTGGTGCACTAAAATTTTAAGTATACATAAAACTGTTTCCCCCTTCAGTTCTGAATTCAGTTAATAACACTGTGGTAGATAACAATTAATGGACCAACAAAAGATCTAGGAGCCAATAACTTGATGTCTCCATCAAACACTTGCTTTACATTCCTTCCCAGGAATCTTCCTCATTCATTCTTTTCTTGGTAGTCTCCCCAAACCTCCCCCCCCCAAAAAAAAAAAAAACTCTGAAGTTAATTTCTCTTTGTTTGGTTGATTCCTTGCCTATGAAGAATGAATGTAATGGTTTCTCCATATGGATCTTTAGTTTGAATCATTTTCTCATTTATTTTTTCTGAAGTACCTTTGGCCTTGGTGACCTTATCTTTTTATAGGCTACACAGTTATCCAGTGAAAAATTCATAGCAAGTCTGTGTTTATAATAGAGAAAAACTGGTGGTACATATCAGAGATCCTTGAGGTAAGCTGAAATGTTCACTCAATTTACTCAAAGCTATTGATGATGCATCAACATATTGGTAGATCTAGAAAAGCCCATTTTTCAGTTGATTTTTTATATAGCTTTTTTAAAACCAGTTTGTCTTTCATTTCTATACACAAGGCTAAGTTATTTTCATAGAGAGAATTTCTTTGACTCTTAAGCAGACAAATTTCTCCTAGACTTGACTTCTACGTTGTGTTTCATCGCAGCATTCTGGCTTTTCAGTGGGGCAGTCCCTGCTAGACCACTTGCCTTCGGTAAGACCCTCATACATCAGTCTTCTCTCAAGGTCTGCACTTTCCATCTTTTCCTCTCTGGCATGGGAGGGAGCTTTTTACAATCTTGTGTAATCCAACACCTTTCCTGAATCTTTCTCCATAGTTTTAAGTTATTTTTTTTAAAGATTTATTTATTTTTACATACAAGCTGGGGTGTAGGCCAGAGGTGTGGGTCGGTGAGAGGGTTCACCAGAGACAGAATGGGGAGCAGAGCAGGCAGATTGGCCAAAATACACTGCTGAGGGGCGCAGCGGGAGAAGCAGGAGAGGTCTGCTGCGCCATGTGGGAACTCCCCGGCCGGGCATCGAACTTGTGCCGCAGCTGCCGACAGCTCCACAGCGCTGGGCTTAACCTGTTGCCCCACCAGGGAGGCCCCATAGTTTTAATTTTGACCAGCGTTCTTAAAACTGATGTCAGTGCACTCCACTTCTCTGAAAATTTTAAAAAAGTGGGTTTCTAATACTGATGATAATCAACAAAGATTAATAAAAAGTTATTTCAAATCACTTTATCATCTCCCAATGAAATAAGTGACTCTGTTACAATTTTACAGGTGAAATAAGACTCAGAGAAGCTAAATTCTGTAACGTGACACATCAGTAAGTGGTCAGCCAGCTTCAAACACAGGTATTTTGGTTCAAAGTGCACACGTCAAATGGTCTCCCAGAGACAAAGCAGATATGAAAATGGCAATTGCCACCCTCCAGTGATAACTTGGGGCTATATTACATAGGACTGCTAGATTCTATGTTATAGCTTTTTGTGCATTATTTTTGTTGTTGTTGTTGCTGTTATCAGTTTGCCTATTCTGGAAACAACCTTAACTACATTTTTAGAAACAGAAGGAAAACTGAAGAGTCCCAGATCCAAGCTTATAATGGAGACTGCTTAATCACTAAACTGAATTTAATATTCAATTTTAAGTCATTGGATAATGGGCTAAGGCTAACTGCTCTTCACGTGGGAGAGTTAAAAAAAAAGGGCTTTAGCACTTGGCCTTTATACGAGCTGCCATATTGGCACCTGGAATGGAATTTTCAACAGCTTTCTGGATTGCTAAATTGGGTAACATGAGTAGCAGTTGAGGGAGCATGTGAATGAATACATAACTTATATTTTTTCCAGGTTTATGCATGTACTTTTTTAATCTTTAGGGGGCCTTAAGAGCCATTTGCTCTTGTTACTCTTACAGCCAGGATGTAAGCATGCCACACAATTCCCATGGCATTCATACTTAAAGTAGCGATGTGTTTCTTTTTTCCTTTCACCTGTATCTGTAGGATGTATGTAGGATGATCATATATTTAAATCATCCTATATATATGTACTTATATATGCAGGTATAGATACAGATATAACTAAAATTTATATATAAAATTTGAATGGAAAGTTTTCTAAAAAATACTCCAGAATTTACATATCTAAATGAATGCTGCTCTGCATAGAGTAATTTGGGAGTTACATAAGTCATGTTGACTATATTGCTATACTGAATAAAAGGAGTAAAACTCTTTTTGTTGTGCTTATTGATCAAGAGACACATTTTAGAAGGCATGAGGTCATTAAAGAGAACAGAGTTTGCTTGACTTAGGAACTAGCTCCAGTACAAGTGCAGCAATACAATTGATTCTTCTAAAAATTAAGATAGTCACTTCTGTCCCAGCAGAGGTGAGGTATAGCCTGAATTGTAACTTCAGCAGAGACATTTTACTATAGTTGGACATAGATTGCTATATCCAACTACTTGACATGTCTACATGGATGATGGCTAAACCAAACCTTTGGTTTTTTGCTCTTTCAAATATGTTCCTCTCATGTTTTTTCTCATTTAGGAAACAGTAACACTTTCTACCAAAAACCTTGAAGTCATTCTTGATCAATTGCTTTCCCTCTATGTAATGAACCAGAAAATCCTATCAACTGTACTTGTAAAATGTATCCTGCATCTATAGACTTTTCTTCTTGCTAAAGCTATTCTGTGGCATTTGCTTATTTTCTACCTGAACTATTTACCTGAGTATTTACTTGAATAGCTTCCTAACTTGTCTATTTATTTTCCTTCCTGGCCCCTTATAATCTATTTTCTATACAGGAAGCAGAGTGAAATTGTTGAAAGTTAAATTGTATCATACCATTTTCTTATACTTAAAACACTCAGTGACATCATTTTCACCAAAACATCAAATCCATCTATATTCCCAGCCTTGGCATCAAATTAGGGGAGCCCATTAAATATTTCCCTGACATCCACTGTCAATCTTGCACTCTGCACCCATTTTGTGTGACTCTTTCCACCAAGAAGTTTCAGCCATGATAATTTCCTTTTGCTTCTTCATACATGTTAAACTTCATTTCCTTTGGGACCTACTGACTTTCTTCTCTCTTCTTAGGATCTCATTTACCAACTCAGGAGAATTTCTAAACTGTCCATGGACTGTAAAGCTTACATAATTATATCACAAACTTGCCAAAGAATGTTTATATTCACCCAATAAAGGAAGAGTTCTTATTTATACCTTTTGCATGATCGATGATGTGTATATCTGAAGGTTAAAAGTGCCTAACAGATTATAAAACAAGCATTGCAGAGGGTATTTTCTATGAAACAATGAGTCACCTCAGTTTTTTTAGTTTAATAAATTCTAACTGGATGTCAGAATATAAGTCGTGCATTTTATTAAGTTTTTGATGGTTATTTTAGAATAACAGTAGAAATTTAATAAATCATCAATCACATCTAATGTCTGAGAACCAAGCTTATTCTATAAAAGTAGATTTTCTTGATAAATGGAAATTGAAAATTTACCATAAGAATTTCTTTGAAGACAGATGTTATTGATTTTTATAATTATAAAGGATAAGATATGTCAATTATAATTGCAGAAAATTATACCTTTTTCTGGATAGTCTCCTGTCTGTAGTAGAAATAAATCTCTATTGAAATAGTATTTCCTAAAATTTAATTCAACTACATTAACCTAAATAATAGACAAAGCAAATTAAAGCCCTGAGATGAGAGGCAGGAGTGGGTCAGTAATTGCATTATGTAAAGAAAGATAGCAAAAGAGAGTGTCCTCCAGTAGCATGAGAAATTCTGTCTGGTTTCATTGCTTAGTTCAAATATAGAAGGGGGAACAAATCAGAAGTTTCAATTGTAGGGATTTTTACCATTTACCCAAAGATATTTATGTTATGAATCATGCATTTTATAAAGTAATTATAGATAATTTGAAGAATGTGAGGTTTTAATCTTAATTGTTGAAAGCCATGTTGCATCCACCCTCTCCCTCCTCCCCACCCCAGTATTTGGGGAAAAGAAGTCCATTACATTATAAAATTTGAATGTGAAAATACACAAAAATGTTAGATGCTATCATTCTATTGGTGAAGAAACAAGTCTAGTGAGTGAATTAGGAAAACCTGCAGCAGACTATGATTTCTTTTCTTCTCTAAAATGACAGTTGAGAAGCCTCTAAGAGCAGATCGTAAGTTTGGTACAGGATGTCTGTATGCCCAAGAAAGGCTAGAAGTTGACTACTGGAATAGGCTGTGCTGTCAAAAATTGAGATCATTTAAGGGCATTTGGCTACAGAGTGAGAAACCCTATGCTTGTATTTCATACTTGAACTTGCATCTGAGAAACAACTTGGGCTGACAGAGGCGAGAATGAATAGTAATGAGAATGGTATGCTAGATACAGATGGGGAATCTCTCCCTACCCATGCTCCCATCTAAGGGATAGGTTCTAACTTCTAGACTCTGCTCTTCAAAATTCTATTGTTCAGCACATGTGACCTCACTGCTGTCTCTACTTCTTACCAAGGCCAATTTGGATCTAGGAACAAGCCTTAAAATTCACCAGGAATTACAATCTGGCATGGATTTAAAGACAATATAATCACAAAGTCTACATTTTAGTAGAGATTAAGTTGTGCAGGGACACAATGAAAGCCTGACCATGGATAGATGGGAGTGAGTTGATATATGGAAAAAGGAAAGGCCAAGAAAGAGAAGAGTCACAGAGAGGGTTTAGTGGCTGGGCCATAAAACTGACTAGTGGTGGTTCCTTTGAGGCCTTATTAAGCTTGTCCCACATTCTAGGCTATTATGTTCTTTCAGTAAACTGCCATGATGTGAACAGAGTAGGTCGACAATCCACCTATGGCAAGAAACATCTCCATTCCCAGTAAACTGAGACAACTGTTCACCTGTCAGTATCTATTTCTTGCAACCAAAAAACCCTAAATAGAACAAATCCTTATAGAAAAAAGATTAAAGTCTATAAATATAGGAGTTTAAATTGATAAGACAAAAGACTCTGTATTTACATAACGACAACACTGTAAGTATGAAGAAATCAAAGACAGTAACTAGTTGTAAAGCCACCAGTGTTAGAGGAGGATGACATTTTCAGTTGATCTAATTTTAGGGTCTAGCTTTCAAATGAAGAAATGATTCCTAGGAGATTTACTTTGCTCAAATTACAGCAAAAATATACTAGAAACCGGGTCTTATAAAACTGATTCTTTAGATTTCCTTGGGTCTAATGTTTCACATTGCCTTTAGAGTTTATTGTTGCTACTTAAGACATTTTCCAACTTTGTGTAATTTGTGTTTTGTAAAGAAACTAAATAAGCCAACGAGCATTATACTATTTTAAGCTCTATTTTATCAAATATTTTATACTACATAGTATACATCATACAGAGTATTACATGCCATATATGTTATATCTATTATGTATCATATATGTTGTAATATATACTCAGTGTTTTTAATCAGTGCTTCTCACATTTAATTTGCAAATAAATCAGCTTACCTAGTTCTTACTAAAATATAGATGCTGATTCAGTAGCCTGAAGTAGGGCCTAAGCGTCTGCATCTCGAATCAGCTTTCAGGGGGTGCCAGTGCTGTGAGATTTTATGTGAGCTCATCCATAGTTTTCTCTTCTGCACAATTTGACTCTCTATGTCTGAGCTAACCCAGGTTTGAAGAGTGGAGAGACAGCGTCAGGCAATTTGGGTGAAGATACGGCGTAAGTCAGCAGAAAGCAGCATGGGCAAGCTAGTCAGTGCTCCTGTAGAGCCGACCTGACATAAACCAATGGTTTTAGAATCCTGTGAGTCAGGACAATTCAGAGTTAGCTGCCTGGAGGTGGAGCACATCTCTGAAGGAAGGCAGTCTCCAACAGGGCGTTAGCAGTGTAAGATTTGATCAAAACACATGTGCCATGGAGGCTAGGAAAGGCTTAGAGGGTGAGCTATTGAGTCCTCAAGGGACTCGTAGGTTAGAGGGGAAATTTGAGGCAATTTTCAGCCTTAAAGAAAGAAAAATTATGAAAGAACAGAACATTAATTTGGGTTGTTAGTACCGGGTAGGATTGAGAGCCTACAGATAGTCACTGATTGTTTCTAAGATGGTTTGTGGATTGGAGTGCTGCACAGAAAGAAAAATGTGCTGAAGAAGGAAATAATG
This sequence comes from Scalopus aquaticus, assembly GCA_004024925.1. Lineage (NCBI taxonomy): Eukaryota > Metazoa > Chordata > Mammalia > Eulipotyphla > Talpidae > Scalopus > Scalopus aquaticus. The sequence continues at coordinate 46,185 of PVIJ01004424.1, forward strand.
AATTCTGTTCAAAGTTATGGTGTTTTCTATTTTAGTAACAAAGCAAAAATATTTGTACAACCCATCATCCTTACACAGAAGAATAAAGAATACACTAAATAATGCCTAACAGTTATAAAATTAATATTCTTCCACTAAAAAGTACAAATAGGAAAGAGTTCTTGGTGGTTAACAGACTTATCTAACAAGTCAGATAGACAGAATTTTCTTTGTTGGAATGACAACAATGAATGGGTGGCAATAACGGTATTGATTGAAACTAAATCCTCGAGAAATACAGTCTGGAAAAGGAAAGGCAAAGTTATTTGCTCTTTATTGTCCCCATCAAAGGCTTCTGAATTCAGTTTGACAGCATTTGGTGAGAAGCATCGATCTTTTCACCAAGCTATAATTTAACATAATAAGAAAACAACAGTTAACAAGGTGCATCGTATAAAGACAACTATAAATTGAAATAAAACAAAATGATGAAATCCTAAAAGACTAATTTTTATGCAAAATTTCAGCTTACAAATAGAAACTGCTTACTACTGTCTTTGTACTTTTTTACAAAAAAAGGGTGCACAAACATGTGCACACACAAACTAGATCAAATATGCAGGATTTACACGCTCATCTAAACCCTAATAGCTCACTTTGCATGGTTTACCATCTAAGTTCAGGCAGAATGATTGTTAGATCAGAAGTTTAATTCCTGGTGAACCCATTTACTGTGTTTTACAGAGACTCAGCTATAATTACCAACTAGGAGTCTTATTTTGTTTGAGTGGATACAACATTTTCAAACTTTAGATTTCAAACAATTGAAAACCTAGAAATTTCTTTACCTAGAAGGAGCAATGGAAAGCAATTATTAGTCACAGACCAATCAATTTATGGTTATTCTAATCATGTTCCCCTTCTTCATCAATTAAACAGCCTCATTAGAACATTCTTTTGAAATATTGTTTTATCCAAAAATTAATGTAAAATTTGAAGTCATTCCATTATACATTGTGTTTATTTTATTACAAAGAATAATGTTGGAATTACTCGATTTCTCTTTCTCAAAGTAAAATGGGTGGATGCATGAAACCTTCTCCCTCTTCGAAAGTTGAGGGAGGCCCACAATCCTCTTTTCCTAATGATGCATGTAGGGTGCTTAGCATAGAGCGGAGACATTATTCAACATATGTTGCAGTTCACTAATATAAGAAAGTATGTATTTTTAATAAATCCGATTAGTGGCTCATTTTAAATTAAAGTATGATTGAACTGATTTTTTTCCTTTTTCTGTACTTCATCCCTGTGAATATTTAACAAGGATTTCTACTTTTGCAGAATGTAAAAGGATACAGTTTAAATAACGAGACATCCACTTTAATTATTGTTTGTTACGACACATCTAGTCCAATTAATTGAGACAAATTTCAATTATATTTGAAAGTCAAAGTATAATCCAGTTCCGAGAGACACTCACAAATGACCCTTGAACTTTATTTCCATCAGTTAAAGTTAAAATAATTCTTTTATTTCATCATGTTGACAACCACCCTAAGGGGTCAGAACCACTAGTTGTGCATGAGGTGAGTTGTATCTTGAATAAAGCATTCAACAATAGCATTTATTCAATGATTAAAAGAAATCTAACATATTTTTTTATTATTTTGACTTTAGTATGTTTTTAATATCTGTATATCTCTTATGTATCTACTATGTATGTATGTGTCTCCCTGCCTATCTATCTATCTATCTATCTATCTATCTATCTATCTATCTATCTATCTATCTATCTATCTATCTGGCTAGCTAGCTAGCTAGCTAGCATATATGTCTATCTCCTCCCTAGGATTAAATTGGCCATGTTGATCCAAGAAACTACAGGAAAAATATGCAAAACTGTCCCTTTCATAGAAAAGGAAATATGATTCTTCAATGAAATGTAAGGAGGATCCACTTAAAGAAGCATAAAGGTATCTCGCAATTTACCACGGTTACATTTAGTAGGGGAAGTGAAGAATTTATTTTTCAGTAGAAACTCTGAGGAAAATTTTTAGGTAGAAAATGGAAGGTATAATTATGTGGTTTGGAATTTAGCCAGGGCACTGGAATTTATACCTCTTCACTTTCAAGATGTGTCACAGACCCTTTAATTACCTGAAGTGGATCAGGACCTCTGTTTTCTGTCTATCCCATCAAAAAGACAACACACTTTGTTACACATTTACCCAGTGCTTCTCTGATTTTTAAATTTTACTGAGCATTATGTAGAAGTCATCTTAATGTTGCTACTGAAACATTTTGATAATTTTTGAAATCCTGACTTACATGGATGGCACGGTGGGGGCCACCCATTCGTAGGAGGATGATCACCGCTATTCAAGGAGCTCTCAAGCAATAATCTGAGGCTACAGCCTACTAGAAATCAGACTGCTCAGGTTTATTGTTCACTTCAGGTATCTACTAGCTGTACAATTTGCACATATCAATTAAAATTAACTTGGTCTTCAGTTTCCTCATCTATAAGGTAATATTTGACATTTTTAAGTATTATGAGAGTGTTCAAAAGTTCTTAACCTCAAACATGAATTTAGCAAACAGTCAATAAAGTATTAGGATTCTTATCTTCAGGGCCTCTATGTCTTAAATGTGCACATAGTAGGCTATGTCCTGGGGAGAAGGGGTAGGAGCTCAGCTAAGAAATATAACTTACAGTCTGGCTGTGAAGAGCTTTGTACATCAGACTAAGAAGTTTAGATTATTATCCTTTAGGCAAAGGGGAGGGAGCCATTGAAAGGGTCTAGTCAGGGGAATGACAGGATGACATTTATGTCTTAGAAATAGGGTTTTGGTTGCAGGCTGGAGGAGGGACTTGGGAGGAGAGAGGCTGGAGACAGCCTGAAATTTATTGCAAACTTGTCTGTCTGTCTCAAACACAGCATGAACCTAGTTCAGTCATAGTTACGGAATTGTCCCACAGTGTTTCAATGCTCTCATCATCCTTTGAAAGACATAATAGGGGCCTCCCTGGTGGTGCAGTGGTTAAGCGCTGTGCTGTGGAGCTGTCTGCAGTGGCGAAGCAAGTTCGACACCAGGCGGGGAGTTCCCTACATGGCGCAGCGGACCTCTCCTGCCTCACCCGCTGCTCCCCTCAGCATCTCCTGCCTAACCCACTGCTCCCCTCAGCAGTGTGTTTCAGTCGATCTGCCTGTTCTGCTCCCCGCTCTGTCTCTGGTGAACCCTCTCGCCGCCCCAGGCCTCTGGCCTGTAACCTAGCCTTTATGTATAAATAAATCTTTAAAAAAAAAAAAAAGAAAGACATAATAGATTTGTTTTTGTCCTTATATAAAATGACCCCGAACTTCTATTCATTTTTTTTCCTGCATCCCTTCCCCAAGTCAGGATGTCTTAGCTGTCTGTTTCCACATTTCAGCATGCTTATTTCTTATATTATTTCCACATCTTATTAGTTCTTCTAAGCTGTTGTGAATGGAGGATTTTAATAGTCACACTATTTAGGATTCTGTCTAATGCAACATTTTTTTGTTGTTGTTGGCTAACAGAAAAAAGTTTTTAATACAGAAATATTTCTACTTATTAACATTGAATTTTTTTTTTTCCTAGAAATAAATCAAAGCAGGCAACAGATTCTGGCAGAAGTGCTACAACTCTTACCATTGCCAATAGTGCGTACATAGTCACTTGAATGGAAATGCGGGACACTGTCACTCATGAGTCCATCATGTGTCCTCTGAAGAAGAGGGACTAGGAATCAAGTCCTTATCTTGCCCCTAAGGCACATATTTTTCCCCACAGAAAACCACTGCCTTTCTCGAAATGGCTCTTCATACTCATATGCAGAGTGAAAACAAACAAAAAATGCTTTTACACTAACAGCTCTTTTATGGCAAAACCTAATTGATTTTCTGAACATATGCCTGATATGTTGGAGGTTATCACTCAAGCATTGGAGGGGGTGCTCTAGACCCTTTTGGGGCTAAGAAGGGGGCCAGGCCTCCTTTCCATCACTTAAAAATATTAGAAAAATTTGGTTATTGATTTAGCTGGCCTAATGAGAACATGTAGATTATAGGGTTAGGAAGCAACCTAGTAATTCCGGTAATAGGAGAATAGAATGGAAATGGAAGCTGTCAAGCCCAGGCTCAGATTCTATCAGTCAGGTGTAACTTAAGGACACACACGCAAAGCACAAATGAAGATCAGTGGGATCAGAGCTGCGGGAAGAAGGCAGTCGAGAAACAGGGGTGCAACCACTGTTGATCTAAGAGCCCACGGAATCAGCCAGGAACTCAGAGAAAATTCAGGACTGAAGAAACAGAAAAAGACATTTCTGAAAACACATTTAGGATGAAACTATATCCCAATAAATAAAGCAAATTGTGTTCTTATTCCAATAGTCTCTATGATTTTTAGGGGCAGGAACTACCCCCGTTTGTTTCCCTGAAATTTTTCTGTAGAAGTCAAGAGTGGGAGGTAGGAGCAGCAGCTCCGTCAGGCACCAGCCTTTATGCTCAGGAGATGGGCTGCAGGAAGTGAGCGTATATGGGAAGCGTGTTAGAATGAGCAGAGGGAGATGCTCCAGGTACAGGGTCCGGGTCAGGGTAAGGTGGCAGCAAGAGACCCTGAACCCTTAGGAGAGATGCTCAGAGTAAGCCGATGAAGGACGCAAGAGCACCAAAGGCAGATTATATTTCCTTACAATTTGGGCGAAGACTCATCCTTCTTTCTAGAAATATTAACTAGAATTATTAAACCCTCCATTTTAACACCTCTAGAAAAGAAGTACATTGCCAAATCCATAACTCTTCTCAAAAGACACCTTCTTAAGAGTCTCAGTGATGAATGTAAGTGTCATCAGTAATAAAACTGGTGCTATGTTCTGTGAAAGCCTATGCTTGGAAATGGATATTTGACTTCTTCAGCAATCTTGAATAGCTTTTCACAAGTCATGCATCAATAATGCATTAATAGTGCTTTAGAATAACTCCAAAATGTTACCATTAAAAACAGTTATCTGTCTTGAATAGATGTCTAATTTTGAAAGGAAATGGCTTCACTTCCAAATATGAGACAGCTGTAAAAATTATATGTATGTACAGATTTATGTACAGTACAGACCCTTCGAAAGATTTGTCAGTGGAGAAGACACAGAAATGTGTTCTTCAAAGACATTATACAATAGCCTGTCTTGAAAAAATATCTATCTATATCTATCTATCTATCTATTTATTTCACCCATGATTTATCATTTGTATTTTGAGAGTCCATTATATTCAAAATGACCAGTATAACAATTGCACTGCTGTATATAAGAAAGTTAATAACAGTTTTTAATTACTTCATGGAAACAATTTCAGTGAAATTTAATGGAATTCATGCCTAATATTTCAGGAAGTTTTTATCCTTCTGCTAAAACAGAACCTTCTTCCCTCCCTCCTTCTTTCCTTCCTTCTCTCCCTCCCTTTCTCCTCTCCTTCCCTTCTTCCTGTCCTCTTTTTGCCAGCAGAAATACTATTATCCAGCATAGAACCAATGGAGAACAACTGAAAACCATGCATCTTTCTTGGGTGCCCATTAGGGCACAAGATGTCATGATATGTGCAGATACAATTACTGCTAGACACACACCCACTGTCACTATTTGTGGGCTAGTCGCAGGACGCACACAAGGAGAACGGGCTTGTCAACAGAGCGTGAAGAGTCCTGGGAAGTCTTCCTGTGCTGTGGGGAAACATGGTTTCCATGCTTGGAGGTGAGGAGGACTTCCCAAAGGAGTGAAAATCGAGACCTCTGAATAAGAGTCACCGCTTTGTACTGAAATGGGGGAAGGAGAGGGGAACAAAAAATTGCTCAAGGCCAAGTGTCTCGGGAGGGCCCAGGTCAGCGGGGGGGGGGGGGGGGGGGGGGGGGGGGGGGGGGGGGGGGGGGGGGGGGGGGGGGGGGCGGTGTTGCACATCGCACGCGGTGAGAGGTACGGTGGGAAAGTTTCGAATACGTGCTGTGGAGTCTGGATTTTACTCTAAGTGAAAATGGAAGTGCTCGGGGATCATTTAATTATGTCCAGGTTGTCAAAATATCTGGGATGCCTCTTAATCCCTTTTCAAGGGCATTCTTGTCAAAATCAAGACTGGCAAGGCAGCAAGGACATAAGGAGTCCTCTAGTTCATAGATAATAGCTATGTAAGTCACGGATTTTTGTTGTTTTCCTTCCAATGGTTAAAATAATGTTACAATACTCAAATGCAGACTCAACAGATTTGAGAAATATTTTGGAATCATAGTGTAAGCTATTTTAACCCTGAGTTATATAATATTTGAAATTACATAAAACCTCCCCAGGCAGGGGTTCTGGAAACCCTTAAGACCTCTGTGCAATGTTGCAGCAACCGCTGCCAAAGGAAACTCCCTGAATAAGGGGAGGCAGGCCATTGGGGACAGGAAATGAGGAGTCCTGGAAAGAGGCATGCAAGTTTGCACACACACATCTGCCCGGAGCTTACGAGTAACTGGGATGATAAAAAGATTAAATAGTGAGGTTTGTTTTTTTTCTATTTCCTTTCAATTAAATTTCCACTTGAGTTGTTTTTGAGGACTACTTAATGTAGTGAAATTTGAATAGCCTCAAATGAAGAGAAAGTCATCTGCAAGGGTCTGTAGCTAAACTGACATCAACATTTTGAGCAATGGTTCTCAGACTATTTTAAATGCCTGGAGCATTTTGAAAAATCATTGAATCTTGACTCTTAATATGTAATATTCACATATATGTACTTATGTTGATACATATATATGTATGCTCTACACATACATTTCTACCAAAAGTTTCAGAAAGTAGATTCAGGAGAGATTCCCACGGTCCCGCCACAGACCCAGATAAATAATAGCAATATTGACTGAATATTTACTACAGGCTAGGCACTCAGCTACAAACTCACGATCTTAATCAATTTGCTATATACCTGTATTTCCCATTATTAATTTCTTTCGTTATTAAATTCTGTGTATACACATCTATATATTGTGTATTTTAAAAATAGAACATACAAGACACATAATTTTATAGCCATACCCTTTACTTCAAATATGTTGAAGACACCTTTGCATATTAATATATATGTTTGTCACAAATATTCTCCTGTTTTAGTGGTTGTGCAGCATTCCAATAAATAGTGAATGCTTAAGTTTAAATATTCATGTTGGTTCCAATTTTTTAACAACCACTTACTTACATATAAAATGTTTATTTTATTCTTTCATGTTAAATGGAGATAATAACATTGCTCTATTTATCATAGGGGTAGTATGAGGATTGACATAAGTAATACTTAAAAGAGAGAAAAAGCAATGTATTATTATTCTACCTCATTAAGGACAGAAATAAGCTTCAGAGGTAGGAAAACAAAATCATCACTTTGTGTACACAAATGAAATAATGACACTGAAAATTCTCTACTGTTCTAGTCCATCAACTAAGAGTTGTATGCTTTTCTAGCCAATAAAAGACATGTGACAAACTGTCATTTTATTTAAGAATGAGAGTCAGTCAGATTGCCAGAAACACTGATTATATAGTTGATTTGAAAGAGAGATAAGCACAGATTGTAAAATTATCACCTTCATCCATGCAGTCTCAGGACTGCTAGGAAGGGTGCAGGGGAAATAGAACGAAGAGTTATTTTATTGTACAAATACTGTATTAGCAAATGGTTCTATGAATATTTTGTTTTCATATCTTAGTAGTAATATAAATTATATGATGAAAACTGAATTTGTACTTGATATCTGACTACATTAGTAGTTTTATCTTCTTTAAAAATAAGACACTCAAATATGCAAATTATTTATCAAAATAGAAGTATGATCTGGGATCTCTCAGTGGACTCCAAGGCCTATGATCACATTTCTCTATACAGTAACCAGTAGGAGAGCTCCGTCTCATTTAAACTGGTGCAACTCGTTGTACTTGATCTTAGAGAGCTAAAACCTGGAGTCTCCCACCCCTGTTCTCCCCACCCCATCTTGCCCATCAAATCCTTCTTGAACTATCTATCATTCTCAGTAGCATCTCCATCTTCAGAGATAAAAGCACTCTGATTGGTAGTGAGGTTAGTTTGTGTCACATGCATGTTGAATCAGCACTGAGTTGACATAGTTGAGCACGTGGCTTCATACTCTCACTAAGGTTGGAACATGCAGGGAACATTTGAGCCTGAGATGGGACATCAAATGTGACCTAATGCCTGCTCCGTCTCTCTAAGCACACCAGCTTAGTACAGCAGCTCTGTGACGCTTCCAGAATCCCTGCCACCCATACACCATTTAACTGATCATAAAGTCCTATGTTTCCTGAAAATGTACTACTTCTCTATCCTAACCATTGCCTCAGAAAAGGCCACATCGCCTCTTAACTGTATTTTTATAAACTTCCTAACCCATTCCTCTCCCAATAGCCTCTTTTTCTTGGAAATTATCTTCCCAAATGCTGCTCAAATAATAATCCTCAAAACAAGTAGGATCTAATCACTCTTGCTGTTTACCAATATACATTGACCCTTCCCATTTACTTCTGACTACTAGGTGAAAGAACAAATTCTATTAGAGAAAATGATTTTGCTTTTTAAAGTCTTGTTTGCATCAACAGAGATTATGAAATTGAAGATTTTTTCCTAAAGGTGGAAAAAGATTCAGAAATCCAGTTGAAAATGATATCGTTAGGGCTAAGTTTTAGCCAGGTTTTGATCAGCAAAAGCAGGTCTTTACTTGTTTCCTGGATTCTGTGAGAGGCACTGGGAGTGCAGATGCATGCTGTCAAGGAACTCACGTGATGTGCTGTAATACCTGGGGCATTATTCCTGCTTTGATTTGAAGCTTCCAACAGAGTGTTTGCTTTTGAATACCTCAATAAAGCTATCCTGTTTCTTGTAATAACAAAGAGACAGTCCATTACTTTTGGGCATGGGGGTGACTTCTTTGACTATTTTTAGCTAATCTTCAATTAGTGAGGTCAAGGTCCATATTCTGACATCAGCTACCAGGTTGAATCCCTCTTCCTCTCTTGGCCATTTGGAGTTGGAAAACCACAGGGACAAATCCCTCTTTCACTTTCATTCTCATTCATTACTTTTTCTTTACATAATCTTACCAAATTTTGTAACTCCAATTCCTAGTGTATATATATATTTTTTAAAGATTTATTTATTTATACATACAAGCTGGGGTACAGGCCAGAGGCTTGGGGCGGTGAGAGGGTTCACCAGAGACAGAGCGGGGAGCAGAACAGGCAGATCAGAAATACGCTGCTGAGGGGAGCAGCGGGCAAGGCAGGAGAGGTCTGCTGCACCATGTGGGATTCTCCCCAGCTGGGCGTCGAACTCGCATGCATCGTGCGCGCTGCTGACAGCTCCACAGCGCAGCGCTCAACCGCTGCGCCACCAGGGAGGGTCTAATTCCTAGTATATTTAATATACCAAGTGGTCCCCAAATTTATATCGCTACCCTTAACAGTTCTCTTAAGATAGTCACATATAACTGTGGTCCAAATAATCTCATGAGTTTTCCCACTAATCCTGCTTTTCCTCTTGCATTTCAAGGGACTTGGAAGTCATCTTTCTTTCATTATTTTGGTTTCCCAACACCTTCACTTTCTATTGGATGTGTCATCTGCCAACTACTTTCTGTTTTACTATTAATGGACTTCTGAATCAGTCTATTTCCCTCCATCACTTGTACCCATTCCAGTCTAGCAATCATCAGTTTCCTTTTCTGGAACATTTCACTAGATGTTTGGCTCACTTTCCTCTCATTCAGACTTTCCAGGCATCCGATATCCTATAATAATCAGAATGGACTTTAAAAATAAATATCTGATCATATTCATATTGTTACCACTTAACTGTCGAAAAGTAGATGGCCAAAAGTTAAACAACTTAGTTACCTGAATTTATTGAGTTCTTATTATGAGAAAAGCAATATGCTATGTTCTAGATGTTTGATGGGATACAATAAGCATCTTTACACCTGTCAATGTTATATTCCTTATTTAAGAATGAAGCAGAAGAAATAGAGAGGGAGGAAGGTAGGAAGAGAAGGAGAAAGAGATAAAAAATACATTACTACAGGAAAAATTTGAAATGCTCATAGTTAAAAATACATAATTGCTTTGGTTATAGATTATAATGGGAATATTTCTATTGTGCACACTTGTTTTATGTCAAATTAAATTAGAGTAAGTGAAAATTTTAAACCCAGGATTACCTTCTCCCTCTCCTTAGGACAATCTTATACTGGGATAACTAATGCTACCTGAGACTCATATGGTCAAATCAAGTTTGTCTTCTTACTTAGTAATCTCTCTCAAAAATTCCCCCTTTTAAAAAAAAGAAATAAGGGGAAAAAAGATAAGAAAAAAACTGTGAATACATTTGGTTGAGCTCAAACTTTCAACAAACTTTCAATATACTTCACATATCCAATGCAGAAATGTGACGTAAAATGAAAAGCAGATAGCAATAGAGTGGAAACCAGTTATCTGTACTCACTGTAAAAATATGTATTTTTGTGTATTCCCTTTTTTATTTCAATAAATCTCACAGGTAGAGAACTCATTTCTTTTACATTCAACTTTTAGCATCTAGCACAATGTGTAGTACAGATTGAGCACTAGCTAACTGTCCATATCTGCAAAGCATTTTAGTATTTATTGAAAATATATAAATGCTTTTAACAACTACATTAAGTTTTCATTTTGAAAAAACTTGGCTTTTGCAAAAGCTGATGGAATTGAAAAGAAAATAAAGTGAAATGATGACTTAAAAAAACAAAATTGCCCCTTTTCTCTGAAGCATCTACACTCCCTATTTTATCTTTGGTTCTTTTCAGCCCACACACATCCAGTTAGAAAGCACATTCTATCAATTCTTTGGTTAAACGATCTAGTAAGTCTATCACAGTATTTCTTAATCCTTCTGGCCAGCCAATGAATAAGACTAAGATTATTTCCATGAAGGTAAGGGAAGTGAAATTAGTCCAAGGTCACACAGCTGTTACATGACAGAGTCAGTGTCTGAATCAAGCTCTGCTTTTTTTTTTTTTTTTAAATACCATCCCCGTCTCCCAACTTCCAAATGATCCCCAGGAACCACTTGAGCCCTCAATGATCTCTAATTTTTCCAAATTTCATAGCACTTACTATTTATAGGGCTCATATGTTCAAGCAAATCTTCATCGTAATGTTTTTAGCTATTTTTTGAGAGTTCCTCATACTCCCAAAGTAAATGGAAAATTCCTGGAAGGCAGAGATTGTATCTTATATTTTAATTATCTTCCCTGCTTTGCAAAGGGAAGTGTGCAGAGAAGTTGCCCCTCAAAAACTGATTCAAACTTAGCATGATAGATTTTATATCTGGAAATGTCATCTAGTCATAATTAAGACTGACGGCATCTGTGATCACAGAAAGCATTATAGGTTATTTCCATTTTATAACTAGGCACAGGGGAACCTGAAGGATTAAATGACTACTTCTCAGATTCCAGATAGGAGATATCACGTTTTCTGATTCTTTGGACAATAAAATAATATCAACATGGATGCGGGTTTAAATCCTGTACTTCAAAGAAAAGAACAAAAATGTCTGACAGCGTTTTTTCTTCCTACATAATTCTCCTGTAATTATATTTTAAATGAGGATTTCATTGTAATGATGTTGCTTTATTCATAGGAAAATAAGTTATGCCATGGAAGTTGGCAATTTTTCCCAGATTTGTAAATTAACAAACCTGATGAGATGCATCTGTTTCCAGGGGTAGACGATATAAGACTAGTGGGTCACAAAGTACTTTGGACATGCATGTGAGTGTCTCTAAAGAAAAAGCTAATAAGCAGTGGGAAGGCCCAAGGCCAGGTGTCTGAGAACAGAGAGAGGGGCATGGAGTAGTTCAGATGAAAGTGATCAACCTCAGCCTGGGGCTGCCAGGTCATGAGAAATGAAAAGGAAACACAGAAGATAATCAGACAAGTCAGAAGAAAAATGAAATTTAAGAAAGGCCACCAGGAAAAAATAAATATATATAAAGAGAAAGCAAGAAGACTAGGTCTCACCACAACAAACAAAAGGCAGAAGAGGAAATGGTATCAATTTTTCAAGTTCACATAAGAAAGCATACCTACGTTTAATCAGATGCTCTCCATTTTCCTTACAGCAATGTTCCGTGTGGCTGGGCAGCTAACTGATTGCATATGCCACCTCCTCTGGGACTTTCCTGAAATGATCCCTGGTTTGAATATCTTTTGGAAACTTTCAGTAAATGAAAACATTGTTTTTCCTCCTTTTGAGTAATTTTTCCCATAACCTCAAAATTTAAGGATTTTAAAAATTCTTTTTAATTGCAAATAAATAACTTATGACCTACAAGTATTTTATAGTCATTAAACTTATTCAACAGAGATTGTTGAGCACTTACTGTGTGCCAGACCTTGTTTTAGGTGCCATGTTCCTATTTGCTTTTAGCCCATTGACTATGAATACCTTTGCATAAGCAGCATCCACTTCTAAAAATCTGTAAAAGTTTATTTGCCAATAGTTTCAGTTTACAGACATGTGAAAAGATAGAGACCAAAGGGCTCCAGTCTAACTTGCACTCAGCTTCCCCCACTGTTAACAGGTTCTGTTGCTGTGGTAAGTACATTTGTTACCACAAAGGACCCAATACTTGTATGTCGCTATTAACTAAACATCTCATTTTTATTTGCTTTCATTGGTCTTTCCTGTTTTGGGATCTTCTCCCACATGACATTTAGTCATCCTATCTTCTTAGGCTCCTGTTGACTGCAAAAATGTTCAGACATGTTTGAGGAGTACCAGTGAAGCATTTTGTAGAATAGCCTTCAACGCTGGTTTACTTGATGTTACAGGTTTTGAGCAGAATGCGACAGGAAGGACCCTTCTCATTCCACATCAGAGGGCACATGATGTCACAGTGACCCATCACCGCTAATGTTAACCTCGATCCCTTGATTGCCAGATTTCTCCACTGTAAAGATACTATTTTCCCCTTTCCCTGCTCTATCTACTAAGCAGATCACTAATTCTGGCCACACTCAAGTTTCAATGGGGGTGGGGATGTGGATAAATTGGGCGCTAGTCCTTGGAAAAGGAAATATATATACATATATATATAAATATATATATATAATATATAATAATTTATATATAATATATAAATATATATTAATTTATATATAATATATAATATATATTATATTATATATTTAAATTAATATATATTATATATATTTATAAATATAATATAATATATAAATATATATATAATTTAGAATTCTTTTGTAAGGAAAATGTTTCTTCCATAATTACATGGATTAATGTATACTTTATACTTTAAGTCTAGGTATTCAATACTGTGCCATTTTTATTTTGTTTATCTAATAATTATAATTTTGACTAGTAGAAGCTCTTCTGAATTGAATTGTGTTTTTTTTAAATATATCTAGCTTTCATTATTGCAACAAGTCCTTGTTTTCTGATATCACAAACATTCCAGACTCACCTTGTATATTTCCAACTCCAGCCATAGAATCAGCTTTTTAATGAGCCCTTATTCCTTTCATTGGATATCGGTATTAGAGGCAAAGTAAAATCATCTTCATTATAACAATGGAAAGAGTCTGTTATTGTCTTTGGAAGATTATTTTTCAAGGGCTAAACTGTCTTGTGAAGGAAAGAATAGCTTTTTCCCCCACTAGAAAGAGAGGTTGAGGGGAGGGAAGGAGAGCAGGAGGGAACTCAATAAAACATGGTGAAGGGCTACAGGTCTTTTGGTGGTAGACCTGGTGTTGCAACATACACCTGAAGAGGTGTCAACCTAGATACAATGTTGCAAACCCTTTGTGCTCCCAGCAATAAATGATGTAAGAAAAAATAGCTGCTTCTACTGCTAAACGCTCTAAAAAGCTAAAGGATTGTTTTCCTTTTTCTTTTTTCTTTTTTTTTAAGATTTACTTATTTATACATACAAGCTGGGGTACAGGCCAGAGGCGTGGGGCGGCGAGAGGGTTCACCAGAGACAGAGTGGGGAGCAGAACAGGCAGATCAGAAATCCACTGCTGAGGGGAGCAGCGGGCGAGGCAGGAGAGGTCTGCCGCACCATGTGGGATTCTCCCCGGCTGGGCGTCGAACTCGCATCACGAGCTGTCGACAGCTCCACAGCACAACGCTCAACCACTGCGCCACCAGGGAGGCCCTAAAGGATTGTTTTCTTTCTCAACAGTGGGCAGAGAATTAATGGGTGTTTGCTTAGACAGTCAATGTAAATATATTTTATTTGAATTTAAAAGATTAATGGGGACATCATTTTAAAAAATATCCTTGAAAATGCAAAACACAGCAAAATCTTCCAAATTACTAACCATCTCAACTATCATTCTATCCCTTTATTCCTGAATGGAATAAACAATGTGGAAAAACAGACATCAATTTCATGACTTTTGTTTATAAGTTTATTAGAGCAAGAAACACTATTAAAATAATAAATTCAGCCTTAGTCTTTTCAGACTATTCATTCTGTTTTACACATATTCTCTTATTTGATAATACACCAGAAGTAGAATTTGAGAAGCAATATATTTGTGATCTCAGAAGTCAAAATCACATGCAGAAAACAATAAAAGTCCCCTCATCGCTGCCTCATTCTAAATCAAAAGAAAGAGACAAATTAATTTTTTTAACTAGGTAAATTTAAGAATGAAGTTGGTAAAAGCTTGGACAAAATACATTTCTAGCACGAGCCTTAGAAAGGGCCGATTCATATTCTTTAATCTTTTGATGAAAAGACAAAGGTCTACAAACATCCCAGCTGTCCCACTTCATCACTGTCAGTTAATGGCAGGAGTAAGACTGGAACCCAAGGCTCTTGAGAATTCAGTCCTGGCATCTAGAATCCCCCTAATTTCTCTCACCCCCCACCCCACCCCCGCCCACGCACTCGCGCGCATGCTTCCGTGTGTGTGTGTGTGTGTGTGTGTCTGTGTGTGTGTGTGTGTGTGTGTGTGAGAGGGAGGGAGGGAGGGAGGGAGGGAGGGAGAGAGCGCGTCAGCACGCATTGGAGGGAGAGCGTGCCCATGTGCATGTGTGAACGCCAGTGAGAGAGAGAGAGAATGTGAACTTGCTATAAAGTTTTTAAATGCTTACTTTTGATTTCTCTATGTAACTAATTGTATAAGTAAACAACAGTAAAAATCAGATTTTTGAGAGACACGTGACTCTTGGCAATATTCTTTCTCCGTTAGAACTTCAGGTTAGGGTCATACCCAGGTCCCACCTGAAACCAATCTCTCGGAATCTCTAAGAGTGTCTAAATTTCCTTTTTTAAAAACCAAGATCTGCAGGTGATTTAAAATGCAGCTTTAAAAGGAGATGTTACTGCTATGTTATGTCCTCTGAAAGGTACCTCTTATAGGTGCCTGTCCATAAATAAGACCTTCATCGTGTTGCCAGTGTTTGGAGATTTTTTTTTTTCCAGTAAAGCAAGGCCTTCTTGCTACTGTCCTTTCTAAAATTCTCACCAAATCTTTGATTATTTTTCTCAAGGCAGAAAGTAGAGAGCAGGGTTCTGTGTGACAGTTGGGATAAAGAGAGAGGTATGATATAAAAGGGATATCCCTTTGAGATACTAACCCTTATTATAGTTATGTCAAAATCATGCTCTCAGGAAATAATGAACACATTTGAATCCCCTTTGATGTCAAAGACAAACAGGGATGAGGTCTAATTCCCATAATTGAAGACTCATTCTTCCATTCACTCAATGAAAGCAGTAGTGTGGGCACTGGAGGTGAGCGAGGATGTCGGAAGGAACGCCTGCCCTCGTGGGCTTAATGACCACTTTCATTTTAAGAGAAGAGTGTTAGTGACTTTGTCTCTAAGAGGTAACTCAATCTGGCTGAATGTGATTCATTAATTTTACTTAGGTCCAGCAATGCTAACAGATGTTAGGGTCATGTAAGGATTAAGTCTATTTAAAGAGCAGGGTTTAACTTGGACTAATCGCAGTCTTTCCTTCAGCAAAGCTACATGAAAGCAGATATAGCTGAGTGATCCAGGCAATGAGTCCAGGTAGAGGGCTAAAGTAGTGAAAAATGGCACCCACTCACCACATCATATAACCTGACACATAATTCCCCTGATTATGCCAGGGGAGGGTCTGGTGTTACCCCAACCGTGAATATTGGGTACAACTCTTGCCACTGACCAGCCACATTATATAGCTGCAACCACACAGCTTGGTTCCAAAATGTTTACTTTCCTAACCATGAATGTGAGGATGACACTGAGGGCTGAGCTCAGTGTCCATCCATCACATTGCTCTTGGATTGCAACCCTGATTACCACAAAGGAGGGACTGATAATTCCCAATCACACAGCTCAATGATCTGAGGTTCCTCTTCTAGAGCCTGACAGCCAGACATCTAGAATCTCTGTGTACTACTCTAGGATGTGGCAAGCAATGAGAGAACAACATACTAGCTATTGCTCCTATCTTTATGATTTTGATAAATCCTGCTCTGGCAGTCTTGATGGTATGCTGCTTGAGTCTTGACTAGGTTTTCACCAATAAAGGGATGCATAGAGTGGTCATTACTCAGGATCAAACTTTGCCGGGAGAGCCAAGACTTTAGGAGAGATCAATCTAAAAATGTATTTGGATAGTCTGGGTGGAATCCCTTTATATGGTAACAGCAAAGCCCAGAAAACTCCCTACAGCAAAAACAGCCAGAGAAATCTACCCATCCTCAGCTATCAATTGGTATAACCCATTTCCATACATGTAGTTTCTGGAGAGCAGCCCACGCAGAATGAGTACTGCCTTCTCTGGCTCATTCTTATGAGAAAAAAAAAAATTATAGAGTTATAACCACAAAGCCAGAAATGGTGATAGGCTTGTACTAGAGATAGAAAGATATAGACCATAGTTACTTTGTTCTCAAGTCACTATGGCTACATGGGATACCAGCACTAAAGTGGTGGATGTAATAATGGGGTATGCACACAATGCCATGGAAACTCAGATGAAGAAATAATAGCAAACTCTATCCGAGAAAAGTATTTGAGGTGTGCACCCAAGGATGCACGTACAGCCTATTTGAGGAAATCTCTCACCAGAAACCTCCAAGCTGCATTCCATTAGGATCTGTTTCTAGTTGATGCATGGAGCTTTCCCTGGAAACCTAGGCTCCACCCATAAGGTATATCCTTGACAATTGCAAAGGAAACATCTTCAGACTTTCCAGCATTCCCAAATTCACAAATACTAATTAAGATGTAGAGGCTGCATTATCAGTCAGGCTTACTCACTGGCTCAGTACATCGACACATGAGCCATTTGACAGCACAAGGAGATGTGGCCAAAACTCTCCAATGTTAAAAGTGCTGAGGCCACAGTTATTGTGTGCCTTACACAATGTTCTTCCAGGGGAGTAGCAGCGCCAAGCCCATGCTCGAGAGAGCCAGTGATGTGGGTCAGAGAGTTTGTCATCGTCTCCCAGGAAGATGGGAACCAGAGTTCTTCTGGCGGAAGACCTCGTTGGACACTTGGTTACTTAGGAGACACAACACTGACTACACAGAAGGGGGTTAGTGCTAGGTCTCTTGCTATATGACCTAATGAGTCATCATGGGCCAAAATGGATTCCTTTTAACTGGAAAGCACTGATGAGTATATCTTTTATTGAATACCATCACTGTGTTCCTAGCACAGTTCTAAGGGCATCACAAATGTGCTACCATTCACTTGTCACCTCTAAAGCTTCTAAATAAGGCACAGTTATCTCCCCATTTCTGAGATGAGGAGTCTGAGCTTAGAAAAGTTTAGCAACATACTCAAGTTTATACAAGTGGAAAGTGATAGAAATGGGGGTTAATCCAAGACTGCCTACCGGCAAAATCCTCTGCTCCAAGTTTTATGACTTTGCCTCCTCCTCAGTTACTTCATTCTCAGTTAAAGACAGAGGACTATTAGCGGAACCTGAGCAGAGAGGAAAAAGGCCAGTACCCTTGCAAACCTGGAGAAGCAGAGGACAGGATCCCCTACCGGAGTGTTCACTATACTCCTTTCTTGGGTGGCGGGAGACTCAAGACATGGGCTTTCATTCCAGGCACGGTCAGCTTCTGTTTTTTCACAGGTTAATGTGACCTGTGACAGGAATTACACATGTCAGGGCCGAATATATGTTACCAGAAATAGATCAGTTCAGGAAGTCAGATTTGTACAGTTTAAATAGAAGTGCAGAAAACTGGAAGTAAGATGCAGCAGTCTAATCTGTGGTTGAATCATGCACCATAATTAAGCCTTCTCATTTCCTACTCTTTCCTTTTTCATTTTGCAAATGTCTCCATCTGTGACTCATCTTTTTTGCAGCAACATTACTCCCTCATATTTCTTTTTCTTCTCTTGCTATTTTCTCCATCAGCTCTGTCTCTTACCTTTTCTAGGAAGCTCTAATTGATTATTAAAATTATCGAAGGATAAGGTGGAAGAGACAATTCTTGGAGAAACAGTAATAATTCATAATACAAATGCCAAGACCCTCAGTAAAGCCAGAGGTTATAATTTAGTAACCGGTGTTAATGAGAACACTATATACAAAATTACTGCAAAATGTATTTTAAGGATCTACTTTTAGACTGGACCTATTCCAGAGATTGGGGTTTCAAAATAAGACACTAAACTTTTTGAGTGTTAGACTGGGTCTTTCCCGAATTCATATGTTGGAGATGTTACCTTGGGTAGTAATAAGGCCATGACATGGAGTCCTCAAAAGGAGGATTAGCACCCTTATGAGGCTTATGAGAAAAGACATGAGTGTGACGATCTCACTCCCCATCATGTGAGGATACAAGGAGAAGATGGCCACCATCTGCAAACCTGAAAGAGGGCTTTTACCAGGAATCAGTGGGGTAGCATCTCAATTTTGGACTACTAGCTATCAGAACTGTGAGAAATAATTTTCTCTTCCTTAAGACTGCCAGTCAATGATAATTTGTAAAATCACCTCGAGCTTAGACAATGGGTAAAACAAAGGCATAAGAAGATGTCAATAAAATGTGCTAAGTATTATGGTAGAGGGATACACAAGTTGCTACAGGAGCTCTTCATCTAACCCAGAGGTTCCAGGAAAGTTCTGAAGGGAAGGATGACATCTGAACTAGTCATTAAACATGAATTAGAATTAGTTAGGGGGAGGAGAAAGGAGTGGGGGAGGGCATTTCAGACCCCAAAAATTCAGCAGATAAGCAAAAGTACAGAGGAATGGAACCACCTGGTATGTTTGGAGAATTACAAGCAATGCAATGTTGCTAGAAGGCAAAGTTGCAGGTGGTGAGAGGCAGGAGCGAAACTGGGGAGATGGAACCACATTAGAGACGGCTTTCATGTCTGTTAAGGAGCATACACTTATCCTTTAGGCAACAGGATGATGGAATGGCCCAGAAGGATTTTAAAGAAGAGAATTGACATATCGCATTATAATTTAGAGTAATCACCTGGATGACAAAGACAAGATGAAATTTGAAGGGTGGAATATTATAAACTGGGACACCAGTCCAGGGACGGTGTGATGGGGTCTTGCGCTCGGCCACCAGAGTGTGAGCGGAGGAGACATAAAGCTGTCAGCACTTGCATCTAGGGACTGTGTGAAGTGCAGAGAGGAATACAAATCTTTTCTGAGTCTTTTCTTGAATTGCTGTTTATGAATAGCAAAGATTAACCTAATAGGAATGTCAAACCCCTGTAGGAGTCTTCTTGTTGTTCATTTTTGCAGACTCGTGTTGGATTCCAGAGCAGCTGCTCCTTCTTTATCATGGGTCAAGGCCGTCCACCTGCTTTCCTCTCCTTCCATGAGAGACCTACTGTTGGCTCTTGGGGAGCCTTTTCCTCCAGTCCAGCTGTGGCCTGGGTCTCAGGCTTCCCAAAGAACTTCTTTCCTTGCTATTCCAAAAGATATACATCGTGTCTTCATAGCTCTCTCCAGGATTTCAGTGAATTGATATTCCAGCATCAATTGTCTCCCTTCTACAAGTTACTATTCTTGGTGACAAACATCCAACACTGAATCTGTTAACCATCATATTCTCACTGTCAGGTAGGGATAATACCAGATAATAAATAGTATTCAGCTATTAGTTCTTGAATGAATGGGAGAATACATGAATGAGTATACCTTAAATTTTATTTCTAATCACTCCAGGATTTTAATAAGTCTATACTACTTGACCCTAAACTATCGATGCTAAACTCCCTTCTGTGACAGTAACTGGAATTGCTCCTACCCTCTGCTCATTGCACAAGTTGCCAAGTCCACTCCCACACCCACTTCTGAACCCAAGTTTAGCAAAGTTCACACAGCCCATTTAGTCCACGCTTACCCTCTGCCCCGACCGAAAGCTGATCAGCAGTGCCATCAGTGTCCTTAAAGGCAGATAAACTGTTTACATTTCACTGGCTCTCCAGACCTGATAAGACCCAGTCCAGAGACCTCTGGCTGTACGGGAGAACCTGCGGGCCATTTCCTTCCAAAGAGTAGGGAAGGCGAGCAGCTTCCTCAACCATGCTTAACTGTGAGTTGGTAAAAGATGTAAGTTCAGCGCTAATTGGCATTCTAACCAGTTGTTTTCTCTAACCAACAACAATATTGAAATTCCGGGGAAAGATAACAAGACTTTGAAATAGATTATTTATTTTTGACTTCTGATTGCCTTAAAAGAGTGTGCTAGTTAGGTAAAGCCATATAACGATGATATAAAATAATAACCCTTTTGGGACATTGCAATCATAAAAGTCCTAGTAAAATTGTATCCAAGATTCAAATACTGTTATTCAGTTAACTATACTAGAGGTTAGACGATTTCATCAACCTAAAGTCAGCCATTTAATGTTAATGATCTGTCTTCAGATACAACTCTCCTCCTATAAGATTTCATAATTTAAAGGATTTTAAAAACACAAGTTTCAAAGATTCTATTGATGTTTCTTCATTAATATTGTCTCAGAAAGTGGGCTTGCTAAGTTTTACTATGTAAGTTTTATTTTTAAATTCCTTTAACTATGCTTATTGGTAGTTGCCTGCTTTAACTGGGATTCATAATTCTCCCGCTGAGAATAAAATTTGTTGTTAGAATAAAGCACATTTGACTCTTTCTAAGCTGCCAAAATGTGAAGTCTTGTGGTTAGGTATTTTGGAAAACTGGCAGGTTTTGTTTACATATTGTGGTCTTTCTCCAAATTTATCCCACATCCCACACCCCACAAGTCTAGGACCCCTTCCAATGTAATTGCTGTGGGACAAGTGCAAGGCTTCCACAGTTACCAAATCCCTTCCATCTCTGAATCAGGCGTAGCGAGAGCCAGAAGAGCTTCCCTGGCCTTAAAAAAAAAAAAAAATGCTGACCTACAGAAATACCTGAATCTAATTTGCTGTACAAATGGAAACCTTTTCTTCTCCAGATTGGATACAGAGAATTTTTCTAATGTTTATAATTTAACAATTGCTTAGAGCCTTTCATCTGAAAGCAATTTATGCATGTTGGGCCCAATTATCCTCACAAGCTTAAAACTTACCAGTGTTTTTCCTCTTTAACCTGGGTGCATCCATCCCATTGGATGAGGTTCTATTACCCACAGCAAATCTTAAACCTAATCATGGAGGTACTTTATAGTTTACAATGATAGAAGATCCTTCTTGCCCAAGAAAGAATAATATATTCATAAAGGATAAGATTCCTCTATATTCTTAGAGATTAAAACCTTGACTTTGAACAAGATTCAACCATTCTATGTGATACCCAGTTAGAAGAGATGCTGAGTTATCAACCCATATCACATTCTGTTACCTTAATTCTAGAAGAGAGCAGTGTGTCCCATCTGCAGCAAGAGTGCTATCGTAATCTAGTGCCATCCATCAGTCCAGGGCCATCTGTGCTGGCCATTTGTTTGGATGGCTTATGCAGTCAACTCATTCAAGAAATATTTATTGAGTGCTTACTCAGTGTCAGGCTCTACGCTAGCTACTGGTGAGAAAATGGTGGAAACGCAGGGCATATGTGTATCCAGGAGTTTATAAATCTGGAGGAGATGATATGCTACACATTGTTCATTATCATACTGTGAGAAACACTCAGGTGGGAGAAGAACTTGGTTAGGTGGGGAGCACTGGCCCTCTTAAACGAAGGGCATGAGGAAGGCTTCCAAAAGGAGTGAGTGCTAAGACAAAGTATGGATGGCTGCTAACCCAAAAGGAGGGAGTATGTTGGGAAGTAGTAGCATCTTTGAAAGCTGTGTGTTGGAGGAACTGGAAAAGTTTAATTTAGCTGAGAAGTAGAGTTTAAGGTGGCATGTGGTAAAAGATGTTGCTGAGAGATAGATAGAATCCAGCTCATTAGGACCTTGTAAACTCCGAAGGAACATGAACATTTTCCTAAAGGAAATGGGGAGCCAAGAAAGTACTTTATACAGAGGAACGGCAGGAATAGATTGCATTTTTGAAATGACTGTTTTGGCTACAGTGTGTGGAATGGATTAAATGGGGATTAAAGCTGGACCTTCACTGTCATAAAGCAAAAGGATGTTGGTTGTTCTGAGCTCTGGTGGTGATGAAGAAATAAGAAAAGTTGAATTGCTCAAATGAGAATCAGTTGGGTGAAGCTACAAATCTGACTAAGCAGATGTGGGAGAGAAAAATGAGGCTCAAGTTTTTGCTTTGACATTTCCCTGCTGTCACTAGTGTTAACAATTTTGGTCCAAGTTTCATGAATATTCACAGCAGGTATATTCTCAATAGCCAGAAACAGGAAATAATCTAAATGTGCATCAGCGAGTGAATAGATAAAATGTATATCCAAACAATGGAGTATTACTCAGCAATAAAAAGAAATGAATCACTGTTAGAACAAATGGGTGGATCTCTGAAATTGTCAAGCTGTGCAAAGGGAATGAAACACAAATAGCACATGCTGTATGATTTCATTTACGTAAGACACAAGACAATAGAAACCATTCTATCATGACAGAGAGAATGGCAGTTTGGGGAGAATTGCATAGGATCTTCTTCATCTCCAGGACTTTTGAGAGCCCTAGATATTGTGGCATTACTAAGATGTGAATTAATGGAAAGCTAAAATGCTACAAACTAACTATATGGACCATTGTATAAGTAGATGGCATAAGCACCGAAAATCTCTGTGGCTAACTCTATGAATGTATTCAACTTCAGAGGCAAGCACTGGCTTTCAGCAGAGGTCTTAAACAGGCTATTCTGTAGTCAGCCTCCTTATCGCTTCAGGGGCTTTGCACTGTGTGAGAACCTGATGAAGAGGTGCAGGTATCTTTCTCTGCCTCTGCCGACCACTATCACACAGCCCACATTCACATGCGTCTCTGTTCCAATCCCAGGATCCCAGAGTTTACTGGGATTCTGCAGAATAATGAATTTGACAAAAATAAAAGTCACAGAGTTTAAAAGTCATGACTCATTCCAACTGTTCTCCAGTAGCTCCAAGCAACTAACTTTTTTTTTTCCAATTTTCGTTTATTTAATTTTTGCACGATATATGATTTCTCCCATCAGGTGCAGTCACCGAATTCTCCCATCACCAAAGCACCCATAGTCCATCACCACAGTCCCTTATGCTCTTCCCACCCTGTTGCCACACCTGCCCATCACCTCCCGCACCCCTCATGGACATCTCATATCTATGGTCAGCTTTCAAGGTTCCTCTTTGTCTGACCCTTTGGTTTTTCTATATTCCACATAAAAGTGAAGCCATCAATACTTATTTTTTTCCTTCTTCCATATTTCACCCAGCAAATCAAATTCATCGTCCCTCTCCATCTGGTTTCCTCATTTACAAAATGAGACCACACTTTTCCTCTTCTGCGTCACAGGACTGTTGCCGTGATCAATTGAAGTTGTGTTAAAATGCAATTTAAAAGTCCACTTTATTGAGATATAACTTATGTACAATAAATTGAATCATTTGAGGTATACGTATGTTTGTGTATTGATCTTTTAGCCTGCTACTTGATTTTACTGATTTCTAATGATTTTTGAGATTTTCTATAGAAATTATCATGGTTTCTGCAAATAGTGATAGGTTTACTTCTTTTCTAATTTGAATGCTCTCTAGATCTCAGAATTCAACTTTTTATTGGCAATATAGAATTTCAAATTAGGAAAAAGTAGGTTTTGAACAGTATTTGTTCAAACTCCAGGCTATGATGTTCCCTAGGCACAGGCACTGAAGTTCCTTGGACACCATGGGATCGGAGCCCATAAATTGAGAAAAGAATATATGCTCAATTGTATTAATCACAATAGAGTTATTGTTCAGATCAAAAAGCATCTCACTGGGGCCTTTCTTGTGGGGTCAGCATTGACATCTTATTTGCTCTTTGACTATTGAACTTAAAGGAATGTCAATTTGTTTCTAACTTCATATTTTAGGATCTTTTAAATTATGCTACACTGTTCCTCCCAAGGAAATAGATATAAATTAAAATATAGTTACTGATTTTCTAGAGGCCAAAGGAATCTTATCTTTACCTCTCCCTGGATGTTTTTCCAGATTGCTAAGAAGAAACAGAATTTCACACTTTCTTCTTTCCTTATGTGAAAACAATGTTTTCCTTGCTCTACAACATAGTGTTATTCTCTAATACAGATTTTTACTTCCTATTCCAATCTTCCTAAATAAATTTTTTCGTTGTCAGAAAAGCAACAGTAGTTCCATATAGTTCTGTTAACTCTTAACTGCTATCAGGCAGGAGTTTTTCAAACTGTTCTCAAAGTTCCTTCAAGCTTTTAAAATTATTGAGCACCCCCAAGCACTTTTGATTAGGTGAGTTATCAATATTTAATCTATTAGGAATTAAAACTGAACAAAAATATATAAGGTATTCAAGTCATTAAAAGTAATATTTTCAAATCAGTATATTTCAAGGAAAAAAGTGATATTTTGCAAAGAGAAGTGTAGCGGTATTTTAAAATATTTTTTGAAAAAAATCTCTTCAAGGGACCAAAACAGGGGAGAAAAGAGCACAAGGGACTATGGTGGTGGTTCACGGGTGAACTGGTGGTGGGAAACATAATAATATGAACCTATGGGGTATACATAATAATATATAGGGTATAAATTAAATAAAATTAAATTTAAAAAAAGAAAAAAATCTCTTCAGTGTCTAGAAAATATATGTATAATATCTCTATCAGTCTCT
The DNA here is from genome assembly GCA_004024925.1 of Scalopus aquaticus. NCBI lineage: Eukaryota > Metazoa > Chordata > Mammalia > Eulipotyphla > Talpidae > Scalopus > Scalopus aquaticus. The sequence continues at coordinate 71,463 of PVIJ01004424.1, forward strand.
TCATTCAATCTGCCTCAGTATCATGTCTCATGTAGCGGCTAGGGAAACTTCACTCAACATTAATGTGAGGAGAGAGAAAACATCAAAAAAGTCTTAGTATGACTATGAAAATAGTTTTGACCCTGCATTCTCTGAACTATATTGGAAGATGCCACCACTCTGCAGAATTTTCTGAATAAGCTTGGAAAACTGCTGTTAAAGTCATTTATATAGTCAGACATATGTTTTCACTAGCAAATGTGATTTGTCTATATCAATATAGTTAATTAAAAGTAGCTTGTTTGGACTGTTCTCATTTGACATCTTCATAAGCAATTGTATCTCATATGTATATTATACACACACACACACACACACACACACAGTTTATTAGTGACTATGATTTTTTTATTTGGCTCTGGTGTTAGATATCTGGGGTAAGAGACTATAGTTATATAGAGACATTGATGTAGATACAGACAACATACAGATGTAGATGATATAGATTTACAACAAGGTAAGAAAACTGGGCAAACTCTTAAACTTAGAGAATATTGTAATAGATTTTATGTTTTACTATTTTTTTTATTACAGCCTCTTTGAGACAGCTGTTGTGTATTTTAATCAATGTAATCTCATTGTCCAACAGCATTCCTCAATCCCTGTTTATTACAAAACTTGTGGAAATAAGATAGACTGACGCTGCCCCACAGATTTACTGGTAATGAATCTAACTGCATGCTCTGACTCTCATACATTCTTGGCAAAATTAGTTCCAAACACAGAGGTGACAACCCTTGAGAACTGAAGTCAAAGTATCCAAGTACACATCGCTACCTCACTTCCAGCTTGGCTAACACTGAAGCACAGTGGGAGAGGTACATTGCCACAGTGGGAAGGCTGGCAAGAGTACTTCCCCGTGCCCTTGGGAGTTTTTAGAAGAAGGCTTGAGCCTAACTAGAGGTCAGTTTCAACAAGTTTCCTTAAATGCAGCAAACAAGACTTATGGAGACCCAGGATGAATTGAAATGAGAGTTAAGCAGTCAGGGAGAGATAAAACAGCCTAAAATAGAAAGCAATAGGAAAAAGGAGAGGTTGGAAGAATAGGCTGGGGAATATAAAAGGAGTCATGGCAAACGTTAGATATGGTATATGAAAACATAAGAATAAAGACAGTTTGATTTAGGACACACCTTCCCTGATTTAGTTATCAGTTGTGGTCTACTTTTATATTTAGGTTTCTGTCCCTGCCCTTGAGGGACTGAGTCTCAGATAGTCAGCATCTCATAATGGAGTTCAGTGACGATTCATGAATCTTTAACTTAATGAAATCTGATGCCATATTGTTACAAAGCTATCTATTGGGTTCTAGAGACTCAGCTAGCTTTTCTTGATTCCAAGTTCTTGGGTTTTGTAAAACTGCCTGTCAATTGATCCTGTCCAGCCGGGTGCTAGTTTCAAGATCTGCATTGCCCATGAAATCTATGATATGATGTGCCCCAGAGGGTTCCAGAATTCTTTAGGGTTATCGTTAGCATCGCATAGTCCTGACCCTATAAAGAGCATCATAGCTCCTTGTTTCTTCCTGGGTGTGCACTTTCAAAGTCAAATCATAAGTGCATGAATTTTCTGAACGACTCTCAAGGGCTCATAGTGACTGCAGCCAAATTTTGAATTGGGAGAGTTTCCCAGAACAATATGAAATTATTCACAGTACAAACTGTTGCACAGTACAAAATGCTTATTTTTATTAGTTACATATCATAGTTACTGCACACCCCCCAAATGAGCTCTCAAACTCAAGACTGAAACTAAACTCGCCATATTTCCCTACATGTGTTCTTTCTGTGTTTCCACCTTCCAGCTAATTTCAGCACCAGACCTCTAGTCATACATATTAGCCCTTCTGATTCATTTCATCCTCTCCCTGGTTTCCTCAGATACAGTGAACTGCTACATCTGTTTCTCCCACATTTGCTCTTTTCCTCCCAAGTGAAGTCCCTCATCACCTCCCACATGGATGATTGCAATGCTATGAATTCCTGCTTAACTTAACTCCACTGAGTAGCAAATACTTGCTCTGCTGCCAAGGTAATCTTCCAAAAACACATTTCAGATAATGTTGTTCTGTTATTTACAACATTTTCAGAGCTTTGCATTGTTCAAAGGATAAATCCCACTCCATAGCTTGGCATCTGGTTTCAACATACCATTCAACCTTTTCTTTCATTGCTATACTGTATGATTGGAGCCTGTCAAACCAGTCTAATCCTTCTCTGAACTCATTTGACCTTTCTTGCCCTCATCTTTTGCTCATCTTTCTGCAATATTCTTTCCTTTGGAACTTAGTGAATACTGGAGATTTGGGGCCAGTATTTGCTTAATGGTTGGGTAGAGAAGTGAATGAACCTATCCTTGCCTCATTGATTATTTGCATGGGATGGAGAACCATAGCTAGGTGTCCACAACTCAGTTTTACTGGTTTTGATTTAAATTATTTTGTTCAGAGTTGATTGACAGGTACCTGAAAATCTGCAAGGAAAAGAGATGTCTTTGCTAACACTTCTTGCTGCATCTCCCCATCCAATCTCTCTGGTCTCCTTTCACGTGCACACAAGTTCCGCTGGACACATGGATGCCCAGCTGTCACATTTTCTAGCTTCTTTTGCAGTTCGATATGGTCTAAGACTAAGTTCTGATCAATGATTTGGGACTTGAATAAATCGGTGCCTTTTTTGTGTCTACCCTTACATTAATGAGATGTGTGCCCTTCTGGTCTCTTCTCTCTTTCCAGATGCCTGGGAAATATTGTGACTGAGATACCATCTTAGGGCTACAAGTGGGAGCCTGTGGTAGATGGCAGAGATACCTACCAGGCTTAAAATATTCCTTAACCCCGGACTGTTAAATCACATCAGGAGCGTCTTATGATAGCTTTTAGCATACACCCTAGCTAGTACTCTCTCTTTTCTCCTTATAAAATTAAATTTCTAAGAAAACAATTTTGTTCAGGATTATCATGTACTCAATTAAAATCATTATCTTTTCAGACTCTTTGTAACACTATGTGATCATAGGATCCATAAGCTATGAATGAAATATTTCTGGGAGAAGTTTCCAAGAAATGTTATTTACCTGATTAAACAAAAAAGAATGTACTAGATTATTACCTCATCATACCCTCTGTAACTCTAAGTGATCATAGGATCCATAAGCTGTGACTGAAATATCTCTGGGAGAAGTTTCCAAGAAAAGTAGTTTACCTGATTTAAAAAAAAAAAAAAGAATGTACTAGGTTACTATATGTCATTTTACTCCTTTGTCTTTCAAAAATTTTTTACCTGCCTTGGGAGTCATTTATGATGCTATTCTTGAAAACTGATAGTTCTCATATTACAATAAAGTACCATTAGGTTTTATGTTTCCTACTTAGAACATTCCAATTTATCAGTGTAATGAATGAGTACACATTTAATGAAAATATCAATTCATAAATTTGAATTAGGCAAGGATTTGCTTCGTAGAACTACTCTGGACTACCTTAGGATTTCTAATTATCCAAAGAAAAGTAAAACAAACATGTAGTTGGCTTTCCCTTACTGCAGATGAAAATTTTTCAGTGGAAAAAAAGATTTGGGAAACTATATGAATGTCTGACTATAAATGAGGTAGTTATATAATGTAGTTACAGAAGAAGAGAAATGTAAATTTAAGCTACTTTGAAGTGCATTCTCCAAGCCATGGGAGACGATATTCTATTGTACTTTCTTCAGGCCAAGGTCATTATTTTTTTTTTAAAGATTTATTTATTTTTGCATACAGGCTAGGGTACAGGCCAGAGGCATGGGGCCACGAGAGGGAGTGGGGAGCAGAGTGGGGCCAGAGGGAGTGGGGCCAGAGACAGAGTGGGGAGCAGAACAGGCAGATCAGAAACACACTGCTGAGGGGAGCAGCGGGCGAGGCAGGAGAGGTCTGCCGCACCACGTGGGAATCTCCTCCGCCAAGCATCTAACTCGCGCTGCTGCTCCCGATAGCTCCAGAGTGCAGCGCTTAACCACCGAACCACCAGGGAGGCCCCAAGGTCATTATTTAAGAGGTTAGTTTATGTTAAAAGTTTTCAATATAATTTCCATTTCATTATTCAAGAAATCTTCTAGTATTATTAAACATGAGTGAAATAAGCTAGAATGTGTTTTATAAAACCTTTTCCGAGCAAAACCATTCCCTGTTTACACCAGTGAAAAGATGAAACTGCAAACCATTCAGGTGTAAATCTTCGTGATTTCCAAGAAATAAAGCAAAGTAAAACGTATATGGCTGATCCGACATTCCTTACTTGCCTTCTCTCTCCCATCAGTAGCTTTTGATGGATCTAATTTCAAAACAGGTCCTGTCTCAGTCCACCTCACTCCATCTCCATGCCTACTTCCTAAGCTCAGCGAGCACGATCGCTTCCCAAGACACCTGCAGCAACCTTCTGGATGATTCCCTGCTTCTCCAGAGGAGCTCTGTGCACTCTGACACCTGCACTCACAGAATCATCAAGTCATCATTTGTATTCATTGGGTCATAAAATTTGTTCTAACAAACCAACCCAGTATTTTCAGTGGCTTAAGAGAACAGAAGTTTATTTCTTGTTCACCTAAGGGTCCAGTGAGTGTCTTATGTTCCGGCCAGTGAGAACCCTTCTTCCAAGTTAATTTCTTCTTGTAACTCTGACATGCTCTGGACATCAGAGTTCTTTATTTCTAGCAAAAGAGGGAAGAGAGTGGAAAGGACGTGCATGATGACCGTGTCCTGAAAGCTTCAGAGGACTTCTGTTCACATTCACCGGTGAGAAGGTGGACACCGGGGCCCAACCAAATGCTATCCTACTAGGCTCTTGAATCTTTTGTAGACAAGCATATGATTTATGTTAAAAACAGATGATACATTAAAAAAAAAAACAAAAAAAAAAGACTACCTAATCTAATCATGACGTAAAAAAACTGGGCTTGGTCTCAATTCTATGGGTCTTCAACATCGTTTTATATGACAGTTCCCTAAGCACAATCACCTTAGTCTTCATTGCTTTTCTTTCTGAAACTTGAACATAAACTATTTCCCATCTCAGGACCTTTGCACTTGCTAATCTCTGTTTACCATGCTCTTCTCACCAATGTTTCTTAGACTCTCTTTATATTCAGATCGCAGATCAAATGTCACCTTCTTATGGAAACCTTTCCTAATTATCTACAGTAGCCACTGAATTCATCGCCTTCAATTATATTATCCTGCTATATTATCTCCACAACATTTATCATAATTTTATCTTATTTATTTAGTTATAGGGAACTTTCATTTCTTGTACTGTGCTGTATCTTCACTGCTTAACACGTAATAATGGGTAATAAAATCTGTTGACTCTGTAAATTAACAGAATTAGTTATGGAATGTTTTCATTTTCCATTTTTAAAAGGAATAATTATAAATTAACAATTGGGAATGGTTTATGATTGATGGATCAAATTCTTTAATATTTATTCTAGGATGCAATTAAAATATATGTGGATTTCCAATGTAAAAACCATTATTTTAAGCAGTACATGGGACACAACAATAAGTAAATACATGACGAGCATATAATCTTGTGAAAATTAATGTACAGAAACCCTATTTAAGTGAGGGGAGGAGGTTAGAAGAGCTTTCCTGTGACTACTTAACCTGCCAACATGCCTTTCATCTCTGCCAGAAAGAGATATTATTTTCTCACCCTAGTAAAGAGAAGTCCTCTTCTCCAGAGTACCCCCCCCCCACTGCAAAGGCTATATAAAGGGGTACCGGTTTCAGTTCTAGGGTGTTCATCTATCTCACCATGAGACTGCATTTTCAAGATGCCTTTTGGTGGTTGTTTCCTAGTAGACCCATTTTGGTGGTGAAATAGCTGACTGCTGTTTGTTTGAGGTCACCTGTATTTAGGGGAGAATTACAATGAGATAGCAAAAGTTTAAGTCACTATTAAAATAAATGCAATGAGGGCAAAAGGAAGGAAGGGTCAGAAATGATTAAGGGACGGGCTCTTCAGGAGGGACTTTGGGATGGCCTTCAAGAATATATAGAAATTTTAATAATATAGGTTCCTATTCTCATTATTGTCCTTTCCCTGCTTTCACGAGCAACAGGAAGTTCAGGGAATTGTCATAGTCACAAGGCACCCACGGTCCATCTGCAAGGCTGTGTATTTATCAGACATTATCCTGCCCCAGGAAGAGTCAGCATGCCGCCCGCAAAGAGGTTCATCTGTCTGCCAGAAACTTCTCATCTTGGTCATCAGTTACAAAGAAAGTACATTCCAAGACCGCTGTATCCTAGAGGTACAGACCAGACCTTGTAACTTTTCATTTGGTATTTCCACAACTGGAAAATGTACATGATTACAAATCTTACTCCCTCCCACAAAGGACTATTATGAAATACAGTGAGAAAAATTGACAAAAAAGTCTCAATTTGTGGTTAAAATATTCCTGGAATATCTGCGTGGATATAGAATTTGGGATCTAAAGATCAAAGCCTGAAGTCCAATAAATGATGCATTTCAGGTTTTGGCATCTTTCACTCAGCTTTCATGGTTGCTGGAATTATTCTGTACATTGTTTTTCTTTTAACAGTTATCTTTATGGTATTTTTCTTGACAAGTCATATGTACGGTCTCCTAAAGACCCTATGAGTTCTAACCTGTTCTGGTGAAATCCTTCAGTGGTGGTTGGATTAGATCCATCTGAGAATTTAACATCAGTTCCACGGGTCAGTGGTAGTGGAATGCAAGGCAGGGGAGACAACCCCTCATCACTCACCTCCACAAACCTGCCTGGTGCCAACTGCACTGACCGGAACCCGGAGCCAAGCCTGACTCTCGTCCTCCTCCAACTCAGAGCTCTGACTCCTGCCTAAAGTATCCTCTCACTTCTACCTGCCTTTCTCGTCATGTCACCCCATATTCTAGCCTTCTGCCATCAATTTACTCATCTCTCCCTTCCAGTAAAAGCAACAGTCTGTCAATGTATGGCTTAGAATAGTTGATCTGAGCAAAAATGAAATTAGAAACCTGAATAAAATAGAAACTTTTAACTAATGCATGACCATCTCGGCCCTAGTATAATATTAACTACTTTCCTTTAGAATTTAGAGAATCAGAGTATGGCTTCTTCCCCCTAAGTAATCCTCAGGGAACTGCATATTCTCTAGTTTAGGCAAAGTCATGCATCTGTTCAACCATTGTTAAATGTCTAGTAAGTCTTAAGCATCACGCTAGCCTGGCGGCTCAGGGAAGGAGGAGACTTGGTCCTTGTGCTAAATGAGCACATAGGGAGGTGGGGTAAGGTTGTGGGGGAGCATGACCAGTCAGCGTCTTAGGGCTTAGGGAAAGGTTCCTGGGAGGTGACATTTGAAGTAGGCATTCTAACACAAATGTGATTTTGAGAGACCAGGAGGTTAGGGGCACAGAGTTATTCAGGATGGGCCCGGGAAAGGTAAACATTGAATTCATTTGCTGACTTTTGTTGAATGTTTTTGGCAGAAATTGCTTTTGTCCTCAAGAAGACAGAGAAAAAATTTAATTGCATTCTGACGGATTTGAACCACCTTTGATTTGGATATCTTTTCTTTCTCTACAGTGAAGTCATTTATGCTCTACCTGTAAAGCATACTGTTTTTTATATATTATACAAATAACATCTATTTGTATTACATTTACAAAAATATAGAAAACATACATATTTTAAATCATGATTATATGTCCAGGAAAGAAAAATATTTCTGTGATTATAAGAGTGTTTAAGTATTATTATCCTGCTTATTAAGTTACTTTAGTAAATTATATATTCTTGCTTTTGTATAAAATTAGCTGGAAAGAATGAAAAGGACAAAAAGGATAGAATCTGCTCAGAGGAAAAAATAATTTTTATATGTGTCATATTTTACAGTTAAGTCTTTTGAAACATTGTCCTTGACTGATCCTTCCAACAAGCCTTTGAGTAAGGCAGAGGCTACTGAGTGTCACAATCCCTAAGCACATGAGCATGGGTATCCTAAGGGCTGGACTTTAGATTCTCCTGTTTGGGCCAGTTCCTTAATTTCTGGGAGACCCAGTGTTTCTTCTACTTGCCACTCACTTGCTTGTATTGTCACACTTTGCTTGACTGTTTGGCTCTCCTTACTACATCTAACATCGCATTTGACTATGGGGAATCCAACCTTTGTCAATTTTAGAAAAAGTAGAGAAGGGAGATGAAGAGAAGGGACATTGGGGTCCTGTTGTTGTTTCAAACTGCACCTCCATTTCTCTCCACATGAAGGGTAACACATCAGCATCTTTTTTTTTTTTTTAAGATTTATTTATTTATACATACAGCTGGGGTACAGGCCAGAGGCGTGGAGCGGTGAGAGGCTTCACCAGAGACAGAGTGGGGAGCAGAACAGGCAGATCAGAAATACACTGCTCAGGGGAGCAGCGGGCGAGGCAGGAGAGGTCTGCCGCACCATGTGGGAATCTCCCGGGCTGGCCGTCAAACTCCGCAGCACTTAACCGCTGCACCACCAGGGAGGCCCGCACACACCTCAGCATCTTGAGACCAAGTCTCTCCCACAGAGCAGCCCCTATGCCTCGGACTATATTCCCCAAGCTTGGACAGAGGTCCTTTCCACAACTTATGGTGACTCAAGTTATTATCGTTAACAAGACCAGTAAAGTCTTGAGAAAAAAATAAAAGGAAACTTTAAAAAACTAAAAGGAAACCTAAAACTGATGTTAGCTTCAGTTGCTGGTAGAGTTCAAGGTCCTCAGTCCCTGTGGAGTTTCCTCTTCTGGCATCTTCAAATCTACCACTGTGTGGAAGGGATCATCTTACTGTTCCCCAGGACCCTGGCTCTGTACCCAGGAGGCCAGCCCACTGAGGGTTGGCAGGAGAGGGAAAACTTTTTTCTCTCACTCCTGAATAGCACCTATTATTAGAGGTTCTCCTCTCTCTCCAGATTTCACTTTTCTGAGGATGATCGACAGAACATTTCAATGCCTTTCAAGCTGGAAAATTCACCTCTATCAAATCCCAGTGAAGCCAGGCAGACTTCAGCAGGCTAAAAGTCTGATTAGTCTTTAAGTATCCAACAATATTTAGTGGGACCAAACACTGTTTGGTATTAAAAAAATTAAAATAGCAAGTATCTCTTGCAGTTCAAAGGGCAATTACTGTGTAGTTTGCATATGAAAACAGTTTTACATATTTGACAGGATAGGCGAGAAACGTAAACATTTTTCAAAGTCACTAGTCCCAAATAGCCCAAGATCCTAAATATGGAACTAAATTTACCTCCAGGAATGTTACCTACACATGGACTCATTAAATATATCTGAAAAATAAAATCTGAGAATATGACTTTAAAAGTCTGACTTTAGTTTTGAATAATATTGTATGTGGGATATTACTTTTCAATCCAGGTTGGTTTTCGGTAAGAACAGGGGTCTCAGCTCCTACTAGCGTCAGATTAACATAAGTAAAGATGCCATTTCCCTATCTTTGTGGATTCTTCTAGGTCTCTGGCTCTAATCCCTTGTGGGGAATACATGAGAACACACACACACACACATGCATACACTAATTTTTTTTTCAAGTACATTGTAGGCTTAGACGACAAAGACGCTTAGAAAAGAGATTTTTGCAGAGAATAAAATTCCTCCCCAAATGATTACAACTTTTTACATTATAATTCAAATCAGAAACCTATTTGCAGACTCATCTTCAGCAGCAAGGAAAATAAAGGAGAAAATAAACAACTGGAACGATATTAAACTAAAAAGCTCCTGTGTAATCTAAAACAGTGACCAAAACTGAGACCCCCCCTATTGAATGGGAGAAAATATTTGCATAGCATACATCTGATATGGGATTGATACTGAAGATCTACAAAGTACTTACACAGCTCAACAAAACAACCCAACCAAGACAGCCTTTTGAGATCTCTCTGCCCTTCTGGAGTCATTCTCTGAGATGTCTAGTGCTGACTTTTTGATCATGTCTTTGTCTTTATTATATACCTGCAGTGTAGGTGTTCTGAGACTACGTTGGTTACATTTACTTCCTACAAGGTGTCATTTCTCCGTGACATTTCCTTTTCTCAGTGTCATTTGCATTGAGTTGGTTATCAACATTTCTGAAAACCTTTCTCTTTTTTAGTGCATTTCTTGAGCTTTGTTTTATGATCTAATAGGAAAGCCTTTTAAAAATTCTAATGTCAGTTTAATGGCAGTATAAATGTACTTGGGTCTGGTTTGGCATAATTTTATGCCATATTTTTGTTTTATTAGCTTTTAAAAATTATTTAAACTTGAGAGTTTTCACTGATTTGGGGGGGAGTATGAGATTTTTATTATGTTTTTTAAACCATTATACATTTTGAGTAGTTACCTTTATAATTTTTATTCATATTATAGTCCTAGACCTTTATTTAAATAGACAGTATTAATTTCCTGCTATGAATAGTGAGGGAAATGGTATATTTTGTTGTCTTTCCTTCTTCTCCTTTTCCTCTACCACCCAATTTCAATGAATTATATTAATTTTCTGAGTGTTTGCCTTTGTTTATTAAATGAGTTATATTGTCAGTTACCTGATTTCTTAGTTTTAAGTAATATATATTCTTTGATTCCTCATTGACATAGATGAGAAATCAACACTATCATCTGCTTTCGTTCCCTCTTCCTGTCCATATTTTCACTAGTCAAACTACATACACACACACACACACACACACACACACACACACACACAATTACCTTTGTTATCTCCCAAACAGCCAAGTATCTGCATTTGTTTTAGCCTTAGTTGTATAGGTAAATAACCTTTTTTTTCTATCCCCACAGTTCTTTTTTCATAGTTTTCCTTAGATTCTACTAGCTATAATGCCTGAGTTGTTATATAAGAAGTATGGTTTTTATCTCTATATCTGAATAGCAAGTGAGCTGGACATAAAATCATTGTGTTGAACATTTCCCCCCCCCCCGAAAGATGTTGTTGGGGTTACTCTTACAATTCTTAATGGTGTTATAGAAAAGTCAATTTTCAGTTTCACTTTTTCCCTTTTATAAGCAACCTGATTCTTATTTTATCCAAGTAGGGTTTATCTTCAAACTTTATTAACATATAAAGACATGTCTCACTGCTGCCAACAGAGTACATTTTTTTTCCAGAAATATAAACATGTTTACAAATAATAGATTCAAACAATTTTATATTTCGGAGTATTTTTCTTTAGTTATATTTTGAAATATTTTTCCTGTTGGTTGTTTTAGATTCATGCTTTGATTAACGGAGTCCAAGATCTATGTTGTATTTCCTTTGCCTGTCTCCTAGAGCTGTCATTCTATCCCTGATTCTATTTATCAGTTTTCCTACCTAAGTTTTATTTTTTCATTTGAACAATTTCTATACTTTGTACACCTACTGCTATTTCTGACAGTGTCTATTCTTCCATGTGATCTGCCCAGTGTTGCCTTTGTTTTTGATATACTCTGGTTCTTTTCCTGAGCAATAGTAGCTCATTTTTCTTCCTAGCATCTCACCATTATCCCCATTAATTATTATGTTTCTGGTCTTGCTTTATGCTAGTAGTTACATCAGTAAACTTTAAAAATCAAGGTAAAGTTACATGTGTTTTATAGTATCATTTATATATTGACATCTACATATAATGCACTTGTATGAAGTATTATTCTAAGCATTTTTCAAATACTTGTTCATTTAATCAACATAACAAACTCTTGCAGCAGCTTTTACCTTGAACGGTTTTATAAACTAAGGAAACTGAGACTCTAAGTTATCAATTAGCCTATGCCAGACAGTCTGCTTCCAGCAACCATTGTATTCACTGTCTGCAGGGTAAGTTTTCCTTGTTATTGATTTTTTTGTTGTTGTTTAAACCTTTCTTCTTCTTCTTTTTTTTAAACTTAATAGTATCTCCTTAAAGATCTCATTTTTGTTTTTCTTTTGAACTTCTCATTGAAGAGGTACATTTCTTTGGGCCAACTACTTATAGGAGTTTCAGATGTGGGAGAGGATCCAGAGCTATGTCCCCAGCTAGGGGCAGTCTTGCAGGGGTTCACAAAGCTACTGTTCTCCATGTCAATGAATATGGGCAGGTGCAAGACAGGGCTAAGGCATTCTCTCTCGAACCCTGCGGTCCCAAGACAAACTGTTTCCCTGTACACAGGGCTGTTTCATGTGATTCTTTATTGAAATAAGCTCTTTTTCTGTCTCAAAATCAGCTCAGGTCCAGAGATGCTTCTGCTGCCAGCTCATGCATGCCAATCCTGTGCTGCAAACATGGGTCTGGATTTAATCACCCGACTGCGCCCTCACATCTGAGTGTTGTCATTTTTGCTCTTCCTGATATCTGCAAGAACTGGCCCCCTGCCTGATGCTAGGGAATTCTCTCTGTGGCATTTTCTTTCAGTTTCCTCCCACACCACCCCTCCTTGCCACTGCTGCTGCTCCCCTGCTTTTGGCAGCCCCTACACCTATTTTGGGCTCTGGAGCTGTCTCCTGCTTTTGCCGAAAACGGAGTTTGCATTTTTGTTTCTCATTCTCCTTGTTGTTTTTGGATGATCTCCAGCAGGAGAGGGGGTATATGCTAACTGCATGGACCACATTCAGACCACAAGTGCCCTCTTTACATTTTTATACTTCCATTTTTTCCACCGTCAAAGACCCTTAAATTAAAGTTACTAGACCTCCGACAAGGATGGTTAATAAAATGATTATAAAGTTTTTCATGAATGAACTGCTATTACTGAGAGAATAGGACAGAGTATTAACATTGCCGGCCTCATTTGATTAGGCTCACGCAGCCAGACTCTATTGAAATCACTTTTCACCCTATTCTCATTGATGAATGTTACTAGTATGCTGTTTACTTCCTCTACCGGATTACAAATGAATGCAATTAAAATTCTAAAGCAAAAAAACCCACTCTCTTTGCCCTAATTTAATGCACACCTAAAGCATCTAGATTCGTACAGTACCAATTCAACATATGCAATGATATAAAATAAAAATGCTGTTCTGTTTAAAGATTCTTTTGTGGTTATTACTGAATTAGTGGAGGAAAACTATGGTTCTCCCACATCAATTTTAATAAAGTAGGAAACAAAATGGAAAGCAGTAAAACAAAATATGTCCTTAATTAATAATCATCTAAACAAGCATTTATTTTAAAGTCATTCAATCCAGTCTCAAGGTTTTCTAGCACATTGAACTTCTGTGTATTCTATTTTTACTATGTTAAATGCTTGGGCTGAAAGTTACTGTCATTTTTTACCTCAAATTTTAAGACTATTCTAAGAGAAACATTGTTTGGGGCAATTGGCAATTTCAGAAACTCCTGAAGTGCTCACATTGCAAAGAGGAAAACAGAGAACTGTGTGTACTTATTGTTCTCCTGATGCTTAGAAGCCTCCCTTTTAATTTCCAGATAAAAATATTATCTTCCTTTGTGTATGAACATTATTTAAAACTTCATATGTTCCTTCCCATTTGATTTATATATACAAGCTCCAAAATTCCATTTCCCTTTTCATTAAATAGTGACTTCAGAAACTGAAAAAATTTGTAGCAGGAAAGAGCTAATTTTAAAGATGCTAAATGAAATTGATATTTAAGTTGAAACATGGCCTTCTTCACCTCTCAATCCCCCATAATTCCTCTTATGCCTTAATTATGGTTTGTCAGGCCTATAATTTGACTATAATTTGCTTCTCTGAAAAAAGTTTAAGAAATGAATCATTTGTTTTTAATCCTTATTAGTGAGATTTTTTTTCCCCCTCTCAATTTTCTCACCTTCTAATTTTCAATACAAATGATGAATCATGAAATCCCTGGGATTTTCCTCAGCACGTTTGGCAACCTCTTCAAATTTCTTGCCTATAAAGGTGTCTAATTTGGGATTTTTATTACAGGAAGACATCATTTATTGCCTGAATAAAATATGTGTTAGTGAAACAGAATAAGTGAATAACTTCTATATGCTTTAAGTTGAATAAGTTAGTATTGTTATATTTTTTAAATTTGTGTTATATACTACTATTTTATGTTTTGACATTTATTTTGAAGTTATCAAAGTTTTAAAAATAAACTAAAAGTAATACCTTTTATAATTAGTATCAAAAGTATGTTATATGATTATCACATAATGTAGAATGTAGTGCTTATTTTAATGTGATATTGATTGCTGATTTAATGTTAGTAGGTATTTAATGTTAAATGAGTGAGTCAATGAATGAATGAATGGGTGATGCTAATATCTAGGAAAGGTAGTGTGACCTACTAACCCCAGTTTGTCTGGGATTATCCTGTTTTTCAAACTGAAAATTCCTTATTCTGGAAAACCTCTTAGTCTATGGCATTATGAATGGTTGGTCACCCTAGAAAATTTTTCTTTATAAAATAGCCTTTAAAGTCCATTAAACTTGCCAAACTTTTGCTTTATTTTAGAACCAGGTTCAGCAAACTATGATTCTTTAGTCAAATTCAGACTATAGCTTGCTTTCATAAAATTCTACAGGAATACAGCAATACCTACTCCCTATGTACGTCTAAGCTGCCTTCCCACTACAAGGCCAGAGTAGAGAAGTTGCAGCTGATCATATGGCCTTCGAAGCTGCACATTTCACTGCTGTGTTCTTTACAAAAATCTGCTTTCTGTTTGCATTCCCTATTTAATTTACGCATTTCACACTTACACATTATAACTTAGAGGTACACACAAGTTTACAAACTTATACATTGTATCAATTTACAAAAGTATACCTTTGAAAATGTGTAATTAAACTTGATAAAAGATACTATGATTAGAGGGTAAAATAAAATGTATTCACGTTTTGGGATTTCCCATTGAATGCCAGCTGCTGTTTCATAAATAATTTTAAAGATAAAGAATGCACTCTGTCCCCTTGGGGGACACATTCTGTAACTAGGGAAACAAGAGGCAATGTTGGCAAAATATAAATAAAATGTAAACATAGGCAAATTTATTCAGGTGACATGTTTAAAATTAGGAGGATAACATTTTAAGATAGTGATTATTTTAGGCTAAGGGTAGAGCAGAAAGAAAGAAAAGCAGGAATGTTGGCTACTTCTTAACTTCTTTATTGAAGATTAAGATTTATACTTGCCACTTAATAATGCAGTGACTACATTGTCAGATACTCTCATGTGCTTTTAAGTTAGTGTTAGCATGATAGAAGTGGAACAAGCAGGATCACTTAGCAGGAGGTTTAGATTTAAACCAAACTTGAAAAGATGACATTTGGGAATCAAGGTGGCTAAGACTTTAGACGTCAAAGAGTAATGAGAGAAAGAAGGGGGGTGGAGAGAGAAGTTGATCTAAGTTGTAGAAATAAAGAATGAAAATATCACTAGGTAATAATAAGGGCTTGTTAAAAATCTTAGTATATTATTTAAATTGGATTCAGTTATATCTAAATTCCACCCCTATGCATTTTAGCTATGTTAACCATTAAATTCCATTTTTTCACTTATGCCAGTTTCATTGTTATTTCTATTACTTGCAATAAGTAATATTTCTATTTAATAAATAGTATTTATCAAAAATTTTCCATGAAAAAGATGAGGAAAATAAAAATAAGAATATTTTCAAATGACAACTTGAAAATGTAGCCAGAGAAGCCCAAATCACGGCTAAAAGTTCTTTTAAGTCTCCCATACTATCTCAAAATTAAAAGGAATTTTGGGCCTCCCTGGTGGTGCAGCAGTTGAGTGCTGCGCTGTGGAGCTGTCCGCAGCTTGTGATGCGAGTTCCACACCCAGCCAGGGAGATTCCCACATGGTGCTGCAGACCTTTCCTGCCTCGCCCGCTGCTCCCCTCAGCAGTGTATTTCTGATCTGCCTGTTCTGCACCCCGCTCTGTCTCTGGTGAACCCTCTCACCACCCCACGCCTCTGGCCTGTACCCCAACTTGTATAAATAAATCTTAAAAAAAAAAATAAAAGGAATTGTTAGTCTTCATATTTGTGCATTTTTAAAATAAAAATGCTTCTGAAAGAAAGAAAATAACAAATCTTTGTATCTGTACTGGCCTAAGTGTCTTACATAACTGGTTACATAAAATTTCATAAAAACATTTTTGCAATTGGTATTATTCCCATTCTACATATAAGGAGACTGAAGTTCAGTGAGATTCAGTAATTTTTTAAAGGTCTAGAGATATAGATTGAAAAGTCAGTAGTAGTTAAATCCAACTGAAGTTTAACAACTCTAGCCAAATCTTAACTATGGTCTTGAGTCTCTATATTATCATGGACCAGAAAGGACACAGCTGGGGAACAACAGAATCAAGATATGCTAATAAATCGATATGTGGATTTCTCAAGGAAGTGGAATACAGGGTTAAGTAGAAGAATAAGTGCATCAATAATAATCTCTATAATCTGAGTGTCTAACATGCATGAGGCACTGTGAACTCAAAGAAGGGAAAACTGGAAGCTCTTGGAAGGAACTACCAAGCTGAGTAATATGACCTTATACAGAAAATTAACTTCAGCTGTATATATTTCATACCCCTAAGGGGTCTTGACATTCCAGTAAGCATTGCCACTGAACTGACTTGGTATGCTGAGCTACAGAATGATGTGGTGAAATGGGTAACACAAGAGAACTGCAGAAGTAGTGTGTGAAATGAAGGGACCATCTTGGGAGACTGAATTGCCCTCTCCGCCCCCTCCCTTCCCCAGGACAGGTGCAAGCAATGGAAAGTTCGTGCAGGGGGAACATGACTAGAACTTTGTGTTCCATTTCATAGCTATTTCAGCCTTGACTAGTCCTTTATCCTGGAACCTGTGACTCACTGGCTGTTGAGGAGTAATAGCAACGATTGAGTATTTTTCTAACGTAGAAACATATTTTAAAAATTACCTTGAAAATAAATTACATAAGGATGGGAAACAGTTTTGGAAAGATTTATCCAAGATTACTTATTACATTATACATATGCACACATACTTTATTGTCCTATTTTTATAAGAATAAAATACTTTGTGTACTTACATGGCAAAAAGAGACATGAAAACTTAGTTATCATACCCAGTTATCCAGAATTGGACACTACTCAAATTCTAGAATAGTTTTTTTTTTTTCTATTTTGAAGGAATAAAGGATAAGCAGAATTTTGTTTGGTTTGGTTTATTCATGTTACAATAACAAACACTTGTTTAGTGTTCTACAGTTGATAAAGCTCTGCCCAAATGAATCCATTTAATTCTTTGTCAAAACAGCCATTATGGTAGGTGGAATCATACTTCTTTGAGAAAAAAGGAAAATCAAGACCCAGGGAATTTAAGTGACCCCCAGAGGTCAGACTGCCAGTAAAAGTTGTACTTACAACTTAAGTGTAGGCGTCTGAACTGAATTCCATTCCTTTCCCATCCTACCATCATGTCACTTCACACAATGTAAGGCACAGAGATAGAAATGCTAAATAAACAAACGAATCAACACAAAGATGCTGCATTGACCTGGGAGAGCAGCTATCTCTATGAAATCCTAAATTCAATTCTTTTTGGATAAATATCCAGAAGTAGGTTACTATGTAACATGCTAGGCCTGTTTTTTAAATTTTTTGAGGAATGTCCATACTGTTTACTGTTTTCTGCATTGGCTGCAACATTTTCAATCCCCCTGTACCTCCGCCCTCTTTTTCCCTCCCCCAACCCCTGCCAGTTCACAGAATTCCAATTTTTCTAATTCCTCACTAACACTTGTTATTTCTATTTTTGTTTTTTGAATAATAACTATCCTAACACACATAAGGTGATATCTCTTTGTGACTTTGAACTGCATTTTCCCTGATGATTGGTGATGTTGAGCACCTTTGGCTAGCTATTATCATTAGTATGTCTACACAAGTTCTCTGTCCATTTTTAATCAGGTTATTTATTTTATTTTGCTATTGACTTGCAATAGTTCCTTGTATATTTTGGATATTGATCCCTCATCAGATATTTGAATGCCCATGTCCATTGTATTATTACAATATCC
Organism: Scalopus aquaticus; assembly: GCA_004024925.1. Taxonomy (NCBI): domain Eukaryota; kingdom Metazoa; phylum Chordata; class Mammalia; order Eulipotyphla; family Talpidae; genus Scalopus; species Scalopus aquaticus. The sequence goes on from PVIJ01004424.1 coordinate 89,522, forward strand.
AAATCTACTTAAATATCCATTAAGAAAACATGAATTATACATAAATACACACATATTTAGAGATGAATGGATAAAGGAACTATATGTACACACACACACACACACACACACACACACACACACACCCCAGAATATTATTCAGTCATGAAAAAGGAAATCCTGCCACATGCTACAACGTGGTTAGAAGCATGTTGGAAGACATTCTTAAGTAAAATAAAAAGTTGCAGAAGGACAAATACATCATGATTCCATTTATATGAAGTACCTAAGCTGTCAGACTCATTGAAGCAGCGAGCAGAATTGTCGTTGCAAGGGATTAAAGGGAGGGAAATGGGGAGTTCGATGAGTATGAAATTTCAGCCATGAAAACTGAAGTTCTAGAGAAGTGCTCAATTAACACTGTACTTAGTTAAATTTTTAAGTGTACAGTGCAGCTTAAACTGTTAAAGGGGTTGATGTCATGTTAGAATCGTTTTTAAATAATATTGATGATACAAGAGAAACAGATGAAGGAAGGAAGGGGAGTACGAAGATATGAAATCTATTCAACAGATTATTTGACTGACAATGACAATTCAGAATCTCAGGATCCTTCTTTGTTTCACTGACAGGAAGTTGGGACGGTGATACAGGTGGCCACCTGCTGAGAACTGGGCTTAAAAGTGACCAGTGGTGGGATCCATGCAATTAACCTTTAATCCTCCCCCTCCCGTTCCCCATCGTGGTGGAGCAAAGCTGACTGGGCGTCTTCATGTTCATCTCTGTGCACTCTCAGTCTAGCTGCCCAGAATTCACTGCCTTTCCTGTAGGGCAGGTATGGATGGATGCGTACATTTTGACCTTCTGGAAATCTATTAAGGGGTAAACTCCTTTCAACTCTTGTTCTTTCTTTTTGGGTGACTGTCAAGGAGATCTCTGGTTTATGAGAGTAAACTCAGTTACAGTTTTGGCTATAAATGACTGACTGTCTTAGGAAATACAGATGGACAGAACTTGGAGTATGGAGAAGTGTGGAAAATCTGATGAAGGCGGCCTGGATCTGGCCAATGGAAAGTGTTTTGGTGGGTCTAATGATTTTGGGAAAATCTCTGCAAGGCTGGAACATTTTGCCACACATAAGTGGTTATTTCCTTAGCCTCTTCGTCACTCACTGAGAGCTCTGTGTAGCCATGAGAGAGCAAGCACACTGGAAAAAGAGGCAAAAAAAGGAAAAAGGTCCTGATATGGGTTTGTCAAGAGAAAGATTTCAATTTAGGTTTTCAAATGTAGTACATGTAATAAAGTCTATTTCTTTTTCATTTTGAATGAAATCTGCCTCTTCTGGTTCATTTAACTCTTGGTAACATAGTTTAATATGTTCAGAAAGCCCTTTGAGCCCTGGGAGGGAGAACTGGGAAGGCTTCCACCACCACCCGCCTTCTGTAGAAGCAGGAAATCAGGTTCTGCCAAATGCAAATGAGCTCAGACTCCCAAAAGGCAAAGTTTCAAAATGCAGAATGCTGCAGGACTGAAGAAGGCAAGTTCTGTGCAAATGACTCTTGGAGATCTAAGAATCTAGAGAAATCACTGTGACTTACTCAAAAGTTATGATTTCAGAAATACTGATATGCACAGAATGTCATAGATTTGCGTTAGTGAAGACAGAATGCCTTTCCTTCCTTTTCATGGTGGCTTTAGAACTTCCTGGGAGTTCTGCAAAGATCCCTGCTTCTAGACTTGTCTGAGTTCTGATTTGGGACTGAAAGGCCTCTCTTTGATGCGCAAGCCACACATGATCTAAAATAAAGCTGACTGCCTAAAAGATGGCCTTGGCTTTGCTGAAAGCAGTTGGTCCATTAAAAGCTCCTGCTATCCCTCTAAGGGTTAATGGAGTCAGTTCCAGAGGAGTTAGGCAACCACTGAAATAGGATAATAAATGTGACACTCTCAGACTATCAGTAGCAAATATTTGAGCTTATCAAATAACAGAGGAAGTAGTTTAGTTACAAATAAACCAATCTCTCATAAAACAAGTTTTCACACAGGGTCATTTCATTGAGCTGGAGACAGCTAGAGGCCACTCGTAGGTAGAACTCCCACTCTGTGTACACTGGGGAACAGCCCCTCATGATTAATGGACAGCCAGGGGGGAGGCTGCATCCTGCAGCTCTGCTGAGCCACGGAGCTGGGCTCCTATCAGCAGCTCGGCCATAAATGGCATCTCAGGATTATCGCGAGGAAGTGACTCATCTTCTGGGAACTTAGCTGGATTTGTGTTCATTCTCCCTCACCACCCGCTTTCTTTCTCTCACTCGCTCTCCCATTTTTTTCCCTCTATAGCAGAGACCATCGTGTCCTAGAAACTATAGTAGATGTCACTGCTTGGCACTTGCTGTGCAAAGAGAGGACTAGTATGTGGGTGGGAGGGGGAGGTGGCACGCTTCTCTTAAAGTGACAGCGACTGTGCCGGCTAGGAGCTCCATGGAGGCTGTTTTTCTACAGCCTTTGAAATGAGTTGGTTGAAGGCATCTAATTTGGATTCCAGAAAAAGCACCAACACTGTGTTAAGGGAGGGGAAAAAATTAGAGCTGTTTGTTTCAAAGCAAAATTCTCATTGAGATTAAGAAGAAATAAAAACCAGTATCCTGTCATGATTCGATTAATTCAGCAAATAAAAAGATAGAAAGTTGCCAAGTCCTTGGTATGTGAATGTCATCGCCAATGAAAGAGAACCATACATAAGATATTTCCAAATTATATCATGGAAAGTTTGTTTTATCCCACTGAGGGTTATAAAAATAAAACATGTATGAAAAAAGGAAATAAAAATATAAAGCTGAAAAGTTCACCCATGATAAGCAACCATTACACTTCATTTTCTTCCAGTCTTTTTCCAACATTCTTAAAAATAGATTGTTGAGACCTTCACCATATGTAGAATTTTGTTTCTTACTATTTTCAGCCGACATTTATTTTAGCATAATTATGGCCCCATCATGTATTCAATCTTATACATAATTTTAAGGCTACAAAATACTTGCTTTTCAATTTTAACACAGAGCAGGTATGGCATAGGTATAAGTCTATATGAAAAGCAATATTTGACTGCTTTAGATTTGAAATGTATTTATTAAAATTTTTCCTTAATCTGTTTTTAATCAAAATTGAAGGGAAAATTCTATGCCATTATTCTCATGGCTAACTCTTTAACATTTGTATTTAAAATAAATATTTTGGCAGTTGAATTTTCCACAGAACTAGAAGGGAATCAGTCCTGATTCCCCAGCCTTGTAATGTACTTAACCCTCCTCATGCTGCTTCCAAATGCATGCACCCTTTATCGACTAACTACCTTTAGATGTCAAGATGAATTAAAAAAATGAAGGCATGACATTTACAGTTGCTCATACCCCCCACCCCTACTCCCTACAGTACCTGTATTTAGATGCATTTTGTTTATGTGGGACATCTGGAACTACTTTTGATGACCGTTATCATTTCTGGGTCCAGGAACTGGACACATTTTCTCCCAATCAGCCCTGGAGCCTTTATACATTCTAAACAGTAGCTCCACTGTGTCTCACCAACAATGCCTTTGCCTCTCTCCTATTTAACCAGGAGTAGAAGTTATGTGGTGAGTAGTTGCAGAGAATATGGCACTGAATTCACTAAAATATTAAACATGCCTTCTGATATCAGGGTAGGTCCTTTCCCTGTTTCCAGAACAAAGGCCACTAAGGGTTAAGACACAGTGGTAGTAGGTCTGTCCTGGGGCGGGAGTCCATGGAGATTGCTGCCTGCTCCCAAAGCATGGAATTCAGATTGTTTCCAAATAGAGTCCTTCTAAATTGACTTTAGTTCTGATCCCTCTGAGGCTGATGTTAAAGGAAAGAAAATGATTTCTTTTTAGAATAAAATCCAGATTTTCCTAGCTCTTTCTCTTGTCCCAGATAGATATAATTTGGAGGGTTTTGTAGTTTTGTTAAGCTGTTGCTTTTTGCAGAGCACAAACTCAAAGTCAATAGGCTTCCTTACATTTTTTTTTTTATACATACAAGCTGGGGTACAGGCCAGAGGTGTGGGGCGGCGAGAGGGTTCACCAGAGACAGAGCGGGGAACAGAACAGGCAGATCAGAAATACACTGCTGAGGGGAGCAGCGGGCGAGGCAGGAGAGGTCTGCCGCGCCATGTGGGACTCTCCCCGGCCGGGCATCGAACTCGCGTCGCTGCAGCCGACAGCTCCACAGCGCAGCGCTTAACCGCTGCGCCACCGGGGAGGCCTGGCTTCCTTACATTTTTATCACATGGTCATAATTTAGGGAGAAAGCAAAGCCCTGATACCAGGCATATTGTGCTTGCAAAGTACAGTATTTTAGCTTTGTGTCCTTCTTAGAGACTTTAAGTTAATAGAAGCTCTAAGTCGTAAGGCAACCAGCAAGATAAAGAAAACAGCAATTTTGACTATGGATTTGAAAATATATTAACATTTCTCTACCTTTTTTCTTAAAATCATTTGCAGTTAAAGAAATTTCTGAGAAAGCACTTACAGAGATGGAAATTTACTTAGGATTTATTAAGCACATACTATATACCATGTTTTATATGCCCTTAAATATTTAAATCTTACAGTTCCCATGGAATTGTAATTTTATCAATTCACAAATCAAACATGTAATTAATGATGTCTAGAAAGTCAGTCATCTCAAATTTGATCAATCAGGAGGGAAAACATTAACTTTCTAAAGGACAAAGCTGCTCCTTTTAGCATATTCTACAATATTGAAATAGAGTTAAAAGTGATATCCAAGCAGAAGGAGACTTAAAAAAAAAATTCTAGAGGCAAAATTTTCTGAAGATACAATGTTGTTTTCTTCTCCCCAAAATTCAAAATTGGACTCTTTTCTAGTTTCTATAAACTATGAAAATGTTCCACCACAGAGTAAGTACAGAAAGTCAAGGCGCAGTGAGGACCTAGGTTTGGTCCTGTATCGAAATTTCCAACGAGCCCTCTTACTTTTCCCATCCTAAGAGATGAACACTAGATTTCCAGTTTTTCTGATTACTGTTGTCACTCTTCCTGGGTCATTTGACCCAATTCTATTTTGATATGGTCAAACTCCATTTCTGTTATTGGAGCAGAGGACCTTCTTGGAAGGGAGGTAAAATAAGGAGAACTTGGGTGCTAAAGAAGAATGCCGTGTGAATCACAAGTCTTTATTTGAAGGCTTTCTCTGTGGCCAAGTTTGTTCCAGCTGCCTTATCTGTGATTCTCACAGTAATGCTGGGAGTGGGTGTCTAATTCTTTTTATTTCTAGTTGAGGAGCTTGGGGTTCAGAGAAATTTTTTAAAATTGCCAAAGATAATACTTAGAAAATGCTAGGATCATTATTTAAATTCAGGATTGTCTGACTCCAAAACTTTTGCTTTTTATAGTTACCATACTATTCTGTCCCAGTTCTTAGTATTCTTTTTTTTTTTTTAAGATTTATTTTTTATTTATACATACAAGCTGGGGTACAGGCCAGAGTCGTGGGGCAGTGAGAGGGTTCACCAGAGTCAGAGTGGGGAGCAGAACAGGCAGATCAAAAATATACTGCTGAGGGGAGCAGCGGGGGAGGCAGAAGAGGTCTGCCGCGCCATGTGGGATTTTCCCTGGCCGGCGTCGAACTCGCGTCGCCGCTGCCGACAGCTCCACAGCGCAGCGCTTAACCGCTGCGCCACCCGGGAGGCCCCCAGTTCTTAGTATTCTTATTTGTTACAACCCAGAGGCAGATATTGGCAACTAAAAATCTAACATATCCAAATGCATCATGCATAAAAATTAGTCAGAGGGCTGGGTTATCAGAGGAGGAGATAGGTTCCTTTTTCTCCAGGTCTTGAGAATGAGCTGTAACACCATTTTTTTCTCTGTGGATTTGTGAGGGAAGTCAGAGGTAGAGACTAGCACTTTCTCAGATCCCCTGGTCTCTGCAATTCTATGTTGACTACCTCTTCCAGCTGCATTTTCCATAAAGCATAACAAGCATAGTTATTGAGGAAATAATAGTGCCTGTTGATAATAAAGATAGAATTCTTCACATAATCGCATTTCTCCTAAGGTTGCCGATAAAAGTTGCCTTAGTAATGGGAACAGAGTCAGGGGCCATTGGCGAATAGCATGCTCTTATTGCTTTCATTCTACTGGCTTCCTCAACTCTCAGCACAACCTGATAAATTGGTGTCCTAAACAATGAACCACATACTCCGGGGTTGTCAGGAGTATTTCTGTATTAGTTCATATCATTTTAGCATATGTTGAAACTAGGATTTGCTAGAAATCATTTGCAAATAAAACGACTACTACTGAATACTCCAGAGGTTTTCAAAATTGAAACAAAACAATTACAAGCTCTTGAGTTTGACCAACTCAGCTTCAGCTTATATACATACATATTTTTATTAAAGGAAGTATTTTTTGCAAATATTAAACAAGTTCTTTTTATCTGTTTTCCTTAAAAAAATTTCTTTTGCATAGTTTCAAGGCTGAGTCATAGTCTACCACTTCAGGATGATGCTTCAGGGTCCAGAGCGGGACCCTGGCCAACAAAGAAATGACCTTGAAAGGCAAGCTCGAGGAGATCAGGACCAGTAATTGTTGAATTTATAAGCACTCCATATTTTACTTAATTCCTTCTACAGCACCCCTTTCTGCAGCATGCACCCACACCTGCACAAGTGCACGCACACACATCTTAACATTTCAACAATGCCAGAAAGACCTTTGTCACAGATTCCTCCAAATTTATAGAGAAAATATTCACATTTCACTGTTAAGGCTTAGCCTAGAGGCTGTTTTTTTGGATGTAAGAAAATGATGCAAAGCTAAAAGGCATCTCTAATTCCAGGAGATTATGGGAGGACAAGAAAAAGAAACATTAACCTATGCAAATATATTTGCATTCTCTAATATGCTGGTTTTAAACAACATTCTCACCCTCACTGTTGAGTACGTATTATTTGAGAGAATGGTTAATGTGCAAGAAATTAGCTTGTTTTATCCTGATTTCATGTTGCAAGAAGAGAATACAAAGAAAGGATAAATACACAGGGAGAGTTCCTCTGTGTGCTCACCTAACATCTAGAGTTGGTGTTACTCTCACATTCAGAGATCTTATATTCTCTATGGGAGTCCTTCCTACTAACCTTAGCAGGCACTGATGGACTTTGGGAGAACAGGGGGTTCAATCTTTAACCTCTAGCTATTCAGAGAAAACTGGTAAGATTACATGAAGGTGAATTCCTAAAATTTTATTTGTCCCGTTCATTGTCAAAATGAATCCTGTTCTGAGTCCTCCAGTGCATTTCTAACCTGTTGACACCAGCGTTGCCCACGGTCTAAAACCCCATGGTTCTCATCCCTGACTATCCATTACAACTACCTGTTGAGCTTTTGTGAGCTACCAAAACCCAAGCCCAAACTGAGGCACCTCTAGAAGTTGGGGCCCTGGACTTACACTTTAAAAATCTCCCCGGGTGATTATAATGTATAATCAGACTGAGAATGACTTATCTGAAAATTTCTATCAATATTATCCAACAACAGTGAGCAATTTTCATTCACCAACCTCAGGTTTGAGTCAGCTACACTTCATTTGATTCCTTACCATTCAGGAAGATAAAGTATTTTAAACACAGAGGGACATTTCCTTTACAGGAGGCTGTCATGTTCATTTATTTCATGTTTAAGGAGCTGAATTGTGACAAGAACATAAATTGAGACAGAATAATTTCTGCCCTTAGTTAACATTTGCTCTGATATTTGGAAGGGACACTGAAAATGGGGCTTTCCAACCTGGCCACTATTGAAAGCTGGGCCAGGTCATTCTTTTTTGGGGGGGAGGGCTGTCCTGTGCATCATAAAATGTCTTATATTTTTCCTGAGTTTCCCTCAAAAGATGTCAGTCATACCCCACTCCCGGTAGTGACAAACAAAATGTCTCCAGACATTTGCTGAAAAGAGGGAGAGGTAGGAAAAGGCGAAAGTAGGCAAACACTAATCCTGGGGGTTAATCCATTACAGTCAAAACCGCTGTCAAGATAAGTCAAATTTCCAGTCTAGCCATCCTTGACAGCTACTTCCTCCCGAGAACCTTTTCTTTTTCATTGTGACAGTCACTGGTTTTAAGGAATGCAACTGTCTGTAACTCAAGAAAGTGAGGTGTCAGATTGGGGGCTGTTCAGAACTCCACGTATGGCCTGGAAAGAAGGCTTTAAGATGTGGTGGAATTAACAGCTTTCAGTTTACATAATTTCGCAAGCCTCCTTTTCTCTCTCCCTTTAACTCCCTCTTCTCTCTCCCTTCAATTTTAGATAACAAGCATGCGCAAAATTAGAACTAATCCAGCTCTAGTCTATGATGTTACAAAATGTATCTTATCATTAGTGATTTATTCCATTTAATAAATTAAACTGGTTAAGGTCAATTTATGTAAAATGCATTAGAAAGATAGGAATCTTGCAATAAAAATTTATATGAATATGTTGTTTGAAGATGTGCAATCCATTTTCAGTACAGATAGACTTTTATCTTGAGATATTAAAATGCCAAATTGAAAACATAATAGGACAGCTTTTTAAAAAATAGAAAAAACAATAGAATTGCAGAATAGCTACCATGTTGTCTCATGAGGAAACATGGATGGGTTAGGGGAAACTAAGAGACAACTGGTCCAAATGCAGTGCAAGCCAGATCTAAATACATCCTCAATTGTAAGATCCATGATCCCCATTATTCATTTCAAAATTGCTCTCCATTGTTGTGGCATATGGGATGCACCCCCATTTCCCGAGAATTCTCAAGTAAGCTTGGTAGCTATGTGGAATTTGGTTTTACATATTTTGAAACTTTAGAGACAACCAACCAAAAATCCTACTTTTTCTTGTAGCCTAAAGAAATCTCTAGGATTCTGATATTCCCAGTTGGAAAGTCCAACAGATTTATATTCCTTGACAAAGAATTTAAATGGACTTCTGAGGTTTTGAGCTTCTTTCTTCTTACTTTCAAACCACATCATGACACTGTGTTTTCTATGTATGTCCATTTCCTTCTAGCTTCATAAAGAAGATGCATATCTACCCAGTTTCCTGAATTGCGAGAAGGTTTATTTGACTTTTTCACAGTGTTGGGTGAAGAATGACCCAAGATATTTTTATGGACACTGGTAGAGAAGCCTCTCTTTCTTGTCCTGACCCACTTGGGCCCTTAGTTTAGACAAGTGGGTCCTGTAAACATGTTTTTTCCACTTCTAAATTCAATATGTTGATAGTTGCACTTGTTTGGAAGTTATTTTTCGTGGTTAGATAATTCTTAGTTTACACATTTGTTACTTTTTGCTATTAAAAAAACATTGTGAAAGTGTCCTTTTGTAACATTAGCACCTCACCACAAATCCATAAAATTACTGAGTACAATAAAACAGTATCAAAACAAAGAAACCCATACTAATATGATTTCATCCTGTCTTTAAGACTGAAATTCTACATAGTTAAGCTAAGAATACTTGGACCTGATTTTTACATCATTTACTTTTCTCTTTATTTTTTTTTTTTAAAAAAGCTTCAAATGCAACATGAGTTAAAAATGACATCTTAAAGCACTTTGGGTTTTCCACATATAAAGTTTGCCAAACACTCAGTTAAAAGCAGTGTTTCTCAAATGGGAGGAAGTAACTCCAAATACTGAGCATTCAAAGCTAATTGACTAATCAGATAAACCTTAGTAAGACTCTGGACATTCCAGGAATATGTCTGGAAACTATCTCAATTACCAAATTCCCAAGTCCTGAAAATGTTTGGACATGCTCCTTCCTGGATTTCTGCTGACTCACATTTTCATTACAGTAACACGTTTCTTATGTCTATCCCTCCCAGGGCGAAAGCAGTCTCCTTGTGAGTAGCCCCTGGTTTTTGTCTGGGTTGACGGTCATTGCACAAAGGTAAAAGGCTTTCCTGTAATGAGAGTAGGTGAGCTGCTCTGAACGGGAAAGCGGGGAGGCTGCTACGTCACTCACTCCAGCATCCTGCTCACACTGGCGCCTCCGTCGCGCAGCTGGACCCTGGCAGAATCTACATCATCGCAGATGGAAGACCTTCAGTGTGGTTTGTAAACAGTGGGATCCACTCTTGTTACATATGTGGATGTAAAGGAACTTCTAGAAAAAATTGGGTGAATTTTTTGTCCCCCTCTATTTCCCCTTCTTAAGCCAATTATTTAACTTCTCCACGGCTGAGTTTGTTCATCTGTAAAACCTATCTCTCATAAGGTCGTTGTGAGGATTAAATGAGCGTAGATATACAGATATTGAAATATATTCTCTCTCTCTCGTAGCAGAGTATCTAGCATCTAATAAGTGCTCACTGAAAAAACTCCTATTTGTACATTAGTCAAGTGACTGAGATGAGGGATAGTCAGTGAAATGCTCAACACAATCCCCTTTTAAGTAACCCAAAGTCAAGCCCTCTAAGAGACAGATGAGCACTTCTGATTCCAGTCTCAATTTCCCATGAGAGAAAGTGACTGGCCCCAAACTGTGCTGATGACCCGCTACCAACCTACACCTCTGTGACTATGAGGTCAAGATTCTTCAGAATATATGGAGTTTTAGGGATTCACTCTATTTGGGGATAATGCCTTTCAAAAAGACCAGAGTTGAATAGATTCTTCAAAAAGTAGCTGCTACATTATTGTGTTAGTCTGCTAGGATTGCCGTAAGAAAACACCAGAAACTGGGTGGCTTAAACAGAAATTTCTTTTTTCCCAGTTCTGGATCCTGGAAGTGCCAGATATGGGGCTGGTGGGGTTAGTTTCTCCCGCGGGCTCTCTGTATGCCTTACATATGGCTGTCTTCCCGCTTTGTCCTCCCAGGGCATTTTTCTCTATGTCTTCACATTCTTTCTGTCTCCCCCTCTTCTTCTAAGACACCAGTCCTACTGGATTAGTGCTCCACTCTTATGACCTCTTTTAACCTTAATTATCTTCTATAGGTCCTGTCTCCAACAAGTACAAGGCACATTGGGGATTAGGATTTAACCTATGAAATCTGGTGGGACACAATTCCATCCTTAGTAATTATCTCAAAGATAACTTCTGTTACTGTGAGGTTTCTGTCTTAGAAACTGGTGAAGAACAGGTTTGTCTGGCCTTTAGTTAAGCTTCACCTTAAATCCTTAGATGACTATAATACTAGGAGGTATGAGGCAGTGGATAAAATTTATTCTCTGTAAGCTACTTATTACAGATGACTTAGAGTCTCGATAGCATAGAGAACTTCTCATAACTACAGTGTAACGTTGTTGTGGAAGCCACAGTTGTTCAGTACAGGGCATCGAACAGATATTTTTTAAATGTGCAATTGATTAAATTAGCAATTAAATTGTCTAGGTATTTCATCTATATTTTTAATTAATTGGTAGAAGTTTAAACACGTTTATGTTAACTCATTGTCACTATGAGTGCTGTGATTACAGCTGCAGAGTAACTCACAAACAAAAATGCATCCACAGGAGGATAGCCCTCTCTGAGGTGTTTATCTTTTTGCTTAAAGCTCTTCTTAAATTTCTCATTTATCCAAAACTAAAGGCCTATATGCCATTATAATTTTCGGGAACTTGTCTATTCTCCAGGATATTACAAGGCACTTAGAAGACTTTTCTTCAAATAGGTTGAAAACTTATTAAGCAACAAATAAAAAAGACAAATGAAATTAATTTAGAGAGAAAGTTACACTAAAGGAGACCAAATGAGTAAATTCTAAATTCCTATAAAAGTACTTTCTTCTTTGGACTATTTTTTCCTTCAAACCATAATTGATACTGTCTCCTTGGAAACACTCCCAAGAGACTACTGGGTTACTGGAAACCATGTAGTTCAGACTTGAATTATAGTAATGGGTTGCCTCTTCCTATTAATGACAGTCTTGCTAGTAAAGACAATTTGAGTACCTTTCTATCATGCTGAAAGCTAAATCTGGTGGAAAGAGGATCCAAGTCAGAAATGTGAGCTGAGAAGCGTATGTGCACATTTCTTGGTGTAAAGTAATACACTGACATGTTGATTTTACTCATTGATTTCTTGGTTAGGTTAATGTAACTCTGTGCCCTGGAGACAAAGGCAGCTTCCTGAGTCTGCAAGGGTGTGTGAGAAATTCAGTAAGCTCATTCTGTGAGGCTTGTGGGGGTGGCGGGGTTGGGGGGGAAGCTTTTCCCTCCACCTCCCCATTTAATTATAGTTTATTAGGCACTGTATGAGGGATCTTGGGAATGAGGAAGTGAAATGGATTTGTCTTTCAAGGGTGTCACAATTAGTAAGGGCAATCCAAACAGATTTCACTATTCAACATAGTGCAATTGGTAATACATACCGGAGATGCAGCTTTCCCTAGAAGCAGCAGGAGATAAACCTGTAGATGAGAGAGATGTGTAGGCACAGTGAACCTGCTGCTATTTTGTACCAGCCCAGGAACCTCACTGGCAAGAATCGAGCAGGAGACTTTGCATCAAACCCAGGAGTGATTTTGGGATGTTCAAATAAGAGGAATGGGGAAAAAAAGATACTCAACTTCCATTCATCTCCAGAAGTTGGTATTAACCTTGCTATTACGACAATAAAAGCTTAAAATTTTTTACCACTTAAAGAGAACTGTATTCTTAGAAGCAGAGCAATCTGGCTTCCAGGTCATATTTTAGGATGGAAGCTTAAATTTTGGAATATGACAAAACTGGTCAAAAACAGAATGGTTAGCAAAGAAGTCAACCATTTCAAAGTAAATGTATTATTGCTAAGATAATGAAGTGATCACTTATGGTGAACAAATGTATTTAATTAACATATATTTATTTTATGATAGCGTATTTTGTATGTATTACAATTGAATATGCAGGATTGAACTGTATTTTGCCATAGTCACTAGAAACTTGAAGCTTAAATGCTGTTTACTACCAGTAAGAAATATGCTTGAAATTATTTTCAATGGTGCATAGTTTATTTAATATAGGAATTTAGATATAAAGTCTTCTTTGACTTAAAACTGGTTTTATTTTTCGGTGAGTGCTTGGTCTTAGCAAATTCACTAGTCACTATGATTCGATTTGGGGACCTGGGAAATAGAGGTAATATTTTATAGTCTTAATGAGAGAGTAACAGCTGGCTCAGTCTGGCTCCAATACTTGATAATCATTTATCCTATCTTAAAATATGATGAAGAGTTTGAAACTGAAATGGCATGGATGATGACAAATATCCCTTACAAAAAATATTTAGTGGCAGGACTGCCTGTAACTAATGAGACACTAAATGGAGAGAGAACTAAAGTTGAAGATTCTTCAAATTACTATGCCTGCCCAAGCAACATGAAACAGATAGCATATGAAGAATTCCCAAGACCCCCTTTTTCAGAACTGTCTTTTCAATCTGTTCCCCATATGAAGTTTTGATTTTCCTATCATCTTGACAACTGGCTTTGAGGCTTCATTCTTCTACTTCCTTACTTTGTCATTCAGTCTCAAAACCCATTTCTCTTACTATCATCTTATATCCTTTGGCAATGATTTTGCTACTTCGTTCCTATTCCATAAAGCTTTAGTGCACATCTCAGTTTGCCATGATACAAAGAAATTAGCAAATAAGCATGCTTTTGATATTTTATGTCATATTAGCATAAGAGCCTGGCAGCTCTTTAGTATATCAGGTTTTAAGTTTCTGCTACAATATAGAATAGTAAATTTGGAAACAAATGTTTTGAATATACTGAAAAGAAAAATCAGCCAGATATCTAATGAATATTAAATATCTTTGACCACCTATTGCTTTTTGGAACTCCCAGAACACTTCATTAGTACCTGTATTCTGACACTTACCACTTTATTCTTTGTATTCTAGCTATTTGTCTATCTTAGTTTCTCCAACAGGATATAATCTCATTGAAGTCATGATATATAACTTTTGAATGCCCCCCTAACCTCTAGCCCAGATGTCCATGTTTATGGAAGTAGTAAATGAGAATAGATGTTATTTTCATATAACCATTGCAGAATTGATATGGATGAATTTATATTGGCATATAAGAGATTTTGGAAGCAAAACTCTATGTAGGGGTCAAGAAGAGCAATACACATTCTTGAGTGAGTGAAGGAGAGTTGATCACTTCAAAGACACCAGCAGATCATTTGCTTTATCTGGGATCAAGGACTCTGCATGGATAAAAGGCAAAGGAAGTCATCCTATTTGGGAAAAAAAAAAAGTCTTCTTAAAATAGAGGTTTGCTATATAAAGCTCCTGTAATTCCTTGGGTTCAGCCCTATGAAATCACTCTCCTTGAAGTTTAATCATTCCAAATCCCATAATAATAATTTGGGGAAAGATAAAATGCCATTAAAAAACAGAGTGTGGTAGAGTTGTAAGTGTAGCATTAGGAAGCTCTGACCTGGTTCAAAAATTCATTCATGGAAACATTGTGGTGAGAATTGATGGGAAGCCACCCAGCTCTCTGCTTGCTTAAAGCCACCAGCAGGAGAGAGAGAGAGAGACCTTCACACAAAGCAAAGGACAACCATAATACCCAAGTTACTTTAATTAAAGCAGGTGTTCTCATATGTATGAGTTTGATGTTGGCTTTGTTTGATGTTTGTATTAAGAAAAAAGACATTGGAGGGAAATTAAGACAAACTGTTGTATGCATGTTTTCATAGGAAAAATCTGTAATACAGGTGAAAAATGGAAATACTTAATAGTTGATGAAGAATCGATAGTTCTAGACTCTCATGACACTTATCACTCTCTGTACCTCAGATTTGGCAACCCTAGCAAGGATTGTATTTTCATGAACAAGATTTTTTCCTGTTCAAATGTCCATGCAACTACAAATGCAAAACTTTCAAGTTTCAAAATATGATCACAATTTTTGCCACTTTATAGGTTTTCATTTAATTTATTTTAGAGGCTTCACCATTCTTGTGGTAGTAGTTGACAGATCCAATCCTGTTCCCATATGCTTTCTGCTATTTTAAAAGAAACAGTGCACAATTGCTTCAGAGCAGCACCATGTGTTTCCAGGGTGTGAATCTGAAAACCATCCATCTGGTCATGCCGGCATCTTTCTGAATTGTATATGATTGAAAGAAATGCATTCAACACTTTGCAACTCTCTGACTAGATGGGGGAAGATAATAAGATAAGGAGGTCTTTTTCCATTTTCACTTACTGAAAATCAAGTCTGCTCTCCAGCCAGGAATCTCTTGCCTGCCTTTCCACCTGTGCTCTCAATCATCCATCAAGTCCCAGGTCACACACAGATTCCTTAGTGAATATTCTGTGACTCTAGCTATAGCTTAGTTGTCCAACTGTAGTTATAGTAGTACAGAAGTGCTTATTTATGCTTTTATTAAAATTATTTCTTTAAATGCTGCCTCTTCTGTAATGTGAGAGCTCCTAAAATGAAAGGCAGATGTCTTCAACGCAATTCCATTCAACAAAATATTACAGTAGTCCAGATACTAGTTTAGGGACTATAGAGACAGTCCTGAATAAGTGGGATCATTTCACCATGAAGAGATAACTAGGAAGAGAGAAAATAAGCAAAAACAAAGTTGATGCTCAGTGAGACAATAACTACAGTTGAAGTATCAGTAGGCACAAATAAATTTAGAGATTCAAAGTCTATTAAATGTTGTTTCTAAATAATCTTCTTCTGATATATGTATTTTCAGACTAATGGAATCACTGGCCATATCAATACTATACATTTCTTGTCAAGACAAGGAGTAACTGAATAATGGCTAAGCATAGCGTTAGGTTTTGCACATGTTTTAGGATGCATTTGTAAGTCTTCTATGCTGAATTGCATTGTCTATTGAAAACAAGTTAATTCTGAGAGTAAGAATTTTTCAGATTCTTCAAGAAGCAGATAAATTATGTTGAATCATTATAGTTTCAAATTTATGATATTAAAATATGCCCATATGTTAATCAAATAGGACTAAAAACTTTAAGGTAATTTAAGTGACTAAAGCATTTTGCCACAAAATATTAAGAACAGGCGACTTCCTATATTTTGAACATATTAAAATGCATAACTGCATCAATTTTTAAAGAGAACAATTCAGTAAAAAAATAAATAAATCAGCCCATCAGGTTATGGTCAAATCAATTTTCACAGAATTTACTCCATTAATGAAATAAAACTTTCTGCTCTGAAGGGGAACACCTTGATTATGGCTGCTACAAAAGACTGAATTCCTCAAAGGCAGCCACCATCTCTTCCTCTTTTGAACTTCCTCACAGTATCTGGACCAGAACTCTGAACCAAGTGAAACTTAGTCAAGGTTGAATAAGTCAACCTTGGCCTCCTTTTCATACTATTAAAATGTAATAAATGTAATTCATCCAAGTCTAACACTCCCCCCACACACACCCCTCAACAAACACTCTGGACCCTTAGAAGATGCTCTTAGAATGGGAGTTTTATAACACAAACTCTGAAACAATCATTAAGTACGAAACTTCAAACTAGGAAAATGCCAAAGAATAGGGATTCTAGCCAGTCTTGGGAAGGCAGTGACCTGTACCTGTAGGAAGAAATTGCCTGCTTTTCAGCAGAGATGTCAAGGAAAACAATGTTAGCACAAGATAACAAGAGCTTCTTAAAAGATGTGTTGGAAGAGATAGAAAAGAAAGATTAGAATACTAGTTAGGAGATAATGATATCGAAAATGTTAAGTCTTGGTTTTTTTGTTTAAAGGAAAAGTTTATTTTTTCAATTTTGAAAATCATATGTTAGAAATAAATTTGAAATCCAAATGACTGTCCACAATATTGTGTTTGTCACTCTGTCTTGTTTCAAGAAAGCTCTGCTGAAAGTCAAGTGATCTCCAAATTAGTGTGAAGAAGAAGAAGAAGAAAACCTTGAAAATCTTTCACTTTGTCATGACTGGCTGAGGGCAGATGACTCACGGTGTGAATTCAAGTTAAATCATTTGACCTTTTTCTCTTATTCAACCCATCTGGGAAGCTGAATGCAAGCACTTCACGATGAAACAGATGGTGCAGTAAAGCTAAATTTTCCCAGATTAAAAATGAAGAAGAAAAATGTGTTATAAGCACTAAAAGAACCAAATGTGGAAAAAGACCAAGGATTAAAAGGAAAGGAACTATAAACTGGATCAAACCTTTTCCCCTGTAAAAAAAGGAATGTAATACTTAAAAAATAAGTCCTGTGAGATGATTTTGGGGACAAAGTTAGTAAAACATTTCCTAAGCACCACATGTAAACGTGGTCCTGATTAATGGTGCAAATGTTAAGAAAAATGCCCTTAGTTGGCAAAGAATTGTGTCCACTATCTATATGTCTGAGGAAATGAATATGATTGTAGTAGAGGACTTTTAGGTTATCTATTTGATACCTGCAAAATTAAATATAATAAAAGCATTTCTTGAGAAAATTTAGGGAACCCATTTGATTATATCTGTGATGAAATTTCTTAAAGATAAAAAAAAAATACCCAATGTGTTGAAGGACAACTATGTTCTTTAATCCATTCTTTAAAAGTAAATATACATATATACATATTGCTTATGTATAATACACTTTTATATGTAATATATTATTTACACATAATAAACGGTTTATATATGTTACTTGTATGTAGTATTTTGCTTGTATGTTTTGCTTATGTATATTGCTATATGCTTTTCTAGGAAGAAAGGCAAACTATGCCCTTTGTTGGCTTTGGGTGATTAATCTTATTGTACATAAAAGTGTACTACATTCAAATGCATTTTTATGCTAATATTTATATCTGTCATATTTTATAGGAAAAGAAATTCCCTGTTGCTGCTAAAGCAAGTATAGAATAGTTAGTAAAGTGGAACATCATGGAAAGTATCCGTACCTTCTTGTTTTTCCTGACTTGGTGGGGATAAACTTGGAGGAAGTCAACTCACTATTTAAAAGACACAGTTTGTAGATAAGGCTAAGTGTGAAACCCAAGAAATTCACATTGTTGTCTTCCAGATGCTACAGTATGAAAACCCAGATTGGACTTAGGGTCTAGGACTGCCTCCAAAGGGAGATTTCACTGTGGTCAAGGCAAATGGCGCCTCACTAACCCAACGCAAACTTTCCTTGATTAATTCTCAAAATCCTGTTTATAAAGCAAAAGAAAAACATGTACATTTTTTTTCTTCAAAGAATCACTTTTTTATTGAATTTGGGTCATACTCTTATTACTGAGAAATACAGATGAAGCATGGCTAAATGGCTAAGAAGCAGAGAAAATTAAAAGTCAAACAGTGCCTGCTTTAAGAAAGGAAAGTTTCATGTGTCTCATAATTACTTACTGAGAAAATACAGAAGTACTGACTATCATATAGATTTAAAGTCCACATAAAGATAAATTCTCCAAGTTAACATTGACCATCCTCAAGGCAACAGATGCATCCTTAGTAATGCTAGTATAAATAAATCTAATAGGAATCAATTCCATCTCTTGAGAATTCTAAACCCCTATGCGGAAACCTCCATTATTCTTTTTGTGCATGTAGTCAATTATAATATACATTAAAATATATGAGCAACTATGTTAGCATATATCTGAGTCACTGTGTACTCACAAATAACATGGGCACTATTTTCTTAGTAATACAAGTAGTAAGAGTAGGGTCAAAAAAAATAGATAAATCATAGATTTAAATAATTAAAATTCCCAAATAGCATCTCATTTGTAATTCAAGATACTAAATCTCTCTTCATACTCCTTTCTCTCAAGGTCAAAACCTCTAATTTTTTTCAGTGCTTCACATAGTGGTTGGACTTGGGGCATAAGGAGATCTCATTGAATATGTTTGAATGAATTTCATGGTTTGACAAAAATTACGAATGACTGTTTACATTTATACCTTCATTTTCAAGGAAAGGATTATATCTTATTCCTTTTTATATAGTCCCAGCACCATTTCCATGTCTGATACATAGAATTTTCTCCATAAACTCTCCCAGAAAAAATTATTTATTGAATTTATTCTGTGAAAGGCAGAATATATTATTGGAGATATCTTAAATATCATCTGGATTCTTTGGTCTATTAGTTGCTCTTTTAGGGAGAAATTCTGATGCATAAATCCAAAGTTCTTCTTGTGGACAAAAAGAAATCCCAAACAATCGAGTCTCAAGACATTTTTCTGATCTGATTATCAAATATTCTTTCCTGGCTTACTCCCTTGTTTTGTTATAACTTATAGTAGACATAACTGCAATACCTAAGGGTATGTTATCTATATTATATTATACTATCTTTTGGTTTATTTTCTCTCTACCCTACTATTTATACACCCTTAAAGAACAGTGACTTTTTAAGAAGTAGTTTGAACAGTGCCTGCTACATAGTCATTAATTCTGTTCAATGAATGAAAGAATGAATACAATAGTATGGAATGAGAGGAAAAACAGGACTTTGAAGTCACAAAGTACCACATTAAAATCAGTTCTCAAATTTTTCAGCCATTTGCCTTCAAGAAAATCACTCAACATTTAATTATATCTACCTTGCATGATTGGTGGGATATTGGCAATGGTATAAGTAAAATGTCTGTCACATAGCAATTGTTGAAGAAACTGTGGCTATAATCATGTCAGTTGTTTTTACAAAGGTTTTGTGTTAGAGTTTTCTTTGTGCCAACTGAATATTTTTTGTGTGTACCTCTGAACAAAGAATGAAGTGAAATTCTTGGGTATCTACCCCATTGCTATCAACACAGTCAAGTATTTTTAATGGCATGTTATAGCATCTACCAAACTTATCAAGATGCTATGAAAGGATTTTAAACATTCCTAAGAAATATTTCATAGTAATGCGAAAAGCTCTTCAAGATTAGCGTTTATCATTCAATGCCTGAACACTGGGCCAGGATGGCAGGTACTGGAAACCCATAGCCTCTGCCTGGCTGCAATATCTTTATGCAACCACAACACAGGAGAAATAAAAATGGAAAAGACATGTGTTGCATCTGCATTTATCATAGACTTTATCATAAATTCAATCGTTTTAAATTAGGTGATATATAGAGCCTACTATCTAGAATTATTTTGAAAGTAATTTCCTAACATCTTCTAGATTTCCAATAAATTGTGTATCCACTGACTGTAGGATAAACACATACTGTACATTGCAGAGCATCATCTTAAATTTGTACCACCCTATAAAACTAGGTTGCTTTCATTCTTCGTTAAAGGTGTGATTCAAGACAATCTTGTGTTTCCCATGGTTACAATAATCAAAATCTGGTTGGTTTGTAATTAAAGGGAATAAAATGGGCTTTCAGAAATGTTTGATTCAGTTCTCAGTTCCATAACTGACTATGTGTCCTTGGCAAATCTCTAAGCCTTATTTCCCTTATCTATAAAATAGGGCTATGAATCTCACACAAGCCTGAGTGCCAAATAAGAAACCTATACATTTACATAACTGCTGAGATTTGAATGCATTTCATTCATTTTGACATCATGGAATTACGGAATAAGTTTCTAATAGAGTTCAGTGTGTTTTAATACATGCCCATACTTTTCATGTTAAAAATTATGTCACTTCTTTATTTTTTCTACTCTTTAGGTTGAGTCTTAATGGTGTTGTAGAACTACTTATAAAAGATAGACTATCTGCTTTACTGAATTCTGGTCAGCTCATTTAACTTATTCGGAAGATATTTACTAAGTACCTATTAAAGACCAGATGCTATTCTGAGCATTGGACTTGCAGTGTTGGATGAGACGAGAGGCCTATATTCTTAGAGAAGAGCCCAAAATTATAAAATTAAGTAATCAAACTGAACAAAATTGGATTTTGTTTTTGGATCAGGATTTTAGCTACAATGAAAGTAAGAGTGTGATGTGTTAGAATAACTTGGGGGGAGGGACTGGTGTGGTAGGGACTCCAGTCTAAGGAAAGACTTGGAAAGGAGATCTGAGAAACTATCAAACCACAACCATGATAAATAGGGAGGGATTTTTGGATTTTGATCTTTAGTTAGTAGAAGCTCACTCTGGAAGCTCAGAAAATAGTGCTTTCTAAGGCGGCAAAAATGGAAACCAAGAGATGAATTAGGAAGTTGTTCATTATCAAGAAAATGCAGTAAAGAGGAGATACCAAAAGGGTATGAAGGGTGAGTATTACTCCAGAAAGAGTAGTTAGGGAAGGCATCTCCGTGGGAGAGTCTACATTTGAGAAGGCTCCTGAGTGAAGTGAGAGGAGAAGTGTTTCCTTTGCTCTGTTAGGCAGTAACAGTCAGAAATGAGAGAAGTGAAAGGATGTGGGAGGCAGAGATGGCAATATTTGCAGAAGGACTAGGATTTAGGGAAGAGAAAGCCTAAAGCTTGAGAAGCCCCGCTGACTCAGATACAGAAACCTAGGACAGGAAGAGATTTTTGAAAGGATGGATAAGTCTAGAATTTGTTTGGTGTATAAATGAATTTTAATTATCTCTTCAAAAGGGAAGCAGCAAACCTTTAGATAGAAAACCAACTGGCGCTTCCTCAGCTGTCATTGTTCCATTTTCCAAAATCAGTCAACCTTTAACTGATCATCCTGGCCCTCTGCCCCCTGCCCCTGACTTGAATAAGGAAGCAGTCCCCTTTATGGAAGGCTCTGCTGAGAAAAGATGAGACTCAGAATACCCCGCCCTGGGTTGTATTAAGATACAGGACAAGTTCATGGTGGAAACCCAGAGCAGTCTCCTTGAGAATCAACTTTATTCAAAGTTTGAAGGAAATGTCGTACTTTCATAGAAACACAAGTACAAGTAAGTTATGGTGTAGAGCAAAGTATTGTCATGGATTATAGAAATGGACTCAGAAAAGCTTTCAATACAAAATACATGTGTATAGTGTTTCTAAAATAAAGTTTTATTGATTCATCAATGTTTTATAATACTATATAGACTTGGGGAGTATAGCTTCACCTCTATAGGAGCTCATACAAAAAAGAAAAAAAATTATCTTCAAATATAGAAAATGAGAATTATTGGAACTCATTTAGTTTTGCTGCTAATTGAGAAAAAAAATGGAATACAAAAACTTTTATAAATCAAAAAACTGACCTACAAAAACTGGGTTGTAATAAAACAAATTGCAATATATAGATATTGACACATCCTCAAGATGCAGATACCAAAATGGATAGTTTTTCCCGAAGTTTTTATGTGCATCATTACCTGCTTAATTACTTCATTTTCCCCTCTTTATTTTGTTATTTCTAGAATCATAATTCTGAGAACAATTTTATTTCATTTGTACAATTTGCAAACAACCTGCTAATCAACTAACTAGCCAGTTAATTTTATGGAGGAAGCATAACCAGGCATTTATTTGATATACACAAATGAAGCTGATCACTTTTGCTTGCTTTTTATTGAATTCAACGAGCTGCAACTGAGACACTAAAATACTTGGGGGTTTGGGTTTTAATCTGGAAAGTTCTCTCTGCAAATGTGCCTGTCCCAAGGTCTGATTCCATTGTGCCCTGGTCCCAATGGCAGTTTAGGTAATCTGTTATTCAGATATATCTGCAGTGCCAAGTTTCTACTTAAACAGGAAAGGAAGTGATTATGTATTTGTCCCCCTTAAAAGAAAAGCCTGAGGGACAGATTATGGTCAGAGTAGCAATGTTAAAGTTATTGAGGCAGAAATAACTTGGGTGAAAAAAAATAAAGTGGTCCCAAGAGGATTTAACACATTACTAAAATGCCTCCATATCAACCTCATTAGACAGTTCAATGATAATTTTTCTATTGTAAGTTCACTGCATTTTAATTCACAATGGTGTTAAGAAAAAAAGAATAATTATCTTCTCTTGCATTTTAACAAAAGATTTTACAATGACAAAATAGTTTACTGAAAATAGCAGTTGAGAGGTCTGTTATAATTCTATTGTTGCTTTCAGAGCAGATGCCATGTCACATGCAAAATGCCAAGACCACAGAAAAATATCTTTAGCTTGGTAAAAATATGTGACATTTAAGAAAGAAGTGGTAGTGCCTTGATTCATTTGTTAATTGAACACTTCAACATTTTTCTATCCACAATTGTTTGAAGGTTACACAATGTAAAAAACGGCAATCCATGCCCCTGTGTGGTTTATATTTTTAGACAATTAAGATAAATTGTCCTGTATAATTGATAATATGTAGGAGGGGAAAAGTGGATCAAATATATACTTGGTATGAATTCCCAATATTGGTTTTAACGTGACAAAAGATGATCATTTGGTCTGGGTACAAGGGGAAAAAAATGCCTCAAATAAGTAAATTAGATTTGCTTTAGTAGCAGCAGGTAAACAGAGAGAAAAATTGTCGAAAGTGGAGAAATTTAGAAGAGATTAGACAAGGGTTTAGAAGAAACAAAAGGCAGAAAGTGTGGTAACTCACCAATGTATTATTTCAACAATGGTTGGTTAAAGGTAAATTAATGTAATGTAGAATAGAAATAGATGACATTTTCAGAGCATGAATTCTGGACACAGACAGCAAAACAAGCATTTTAAGAACTAGGAAGTCTTGGAAAACCTGTCACAGATGAACATCAAAGCTATAGGAAATGAGACCACCACCTATTTCAGGTATTCTACAAATCAGACCTCAATAACCTTTAAATTAAACCTCTGTCATATTGCAAGTTGATTTTGTGTTTTAAAATAAAGTTCTAAATTTAATTTAGGAACAGATTTTTCCATTATTCTGTAAAGAAAATATAACAGAAGTGGGCAGTGTGTGTGTGTGTGTGTGTGTGTGTGTGTGTGTGTGTGTGTGTGTACACTTATGTCCATAAGGAAAAGATGGATTCAAGGAATTAAACAAACACTACAAGTAAAATGGCCAGTTGTTCAGGTATGCTTGTGACTTATGGATATGCTTTTTCGAATCACGGCTGGAAATCCTAGTTTTGATAGACACATTTGTTTTCCTAGAAGTGAATTTAGAATGCTTGCACATGCATACCGTATCTTGCTCTTGGGAGGCATGTGTATGTACCATTGCCTAAGCAACTGCTTACAGGTAAGGGGTGAGGAGATCCTGAAATCTAAAAGAAATAAATATTTGATGTTCCCTTGTCTTATGAGTGGTAGCAGGTGACTAAAATTTATGCAGCTAGAGATCCCTCACATGTCAAGATATCTAAGACAAATAACATGAAATTTGGTGAATGTACCAATACTAAATTAGTATATTCTAATGCATTTTTACAGCATCATTATCCTGGGTTTAGAGCAGGGGCTGCATCTGTTGCCGCAGCCAGTGTGAGTTTCCAAAGACAAATTGTAATCCTCAGAAACTCGGCAGAGGGGATTTAGGTTGCTCATCAGCTCACTTTAAAATGAGGAAATTATCCAAGATTGTTAGGATGGAACCAATGGAACCGCAAGGATCTTTTAAATGTAGAAACAGGTCTAAGAACCAAAGAAGGAACCGCTTCGGAACACAGTCTTGCCAACACCTTGATGGAAGACCATTGCAACCCGTTTGAACTTCTGATCTCCAAAACGGCAACATAACACACTTGTGTTGTTTTTTAAGTCACTGAAGTTATAGTCACTTGTTACAACAGCAATAAGAAACTAACACAATTTCAAGTGCAGTGATTTCCAAAGATCAATCATTTCAAGAGACTCAACTAAAGAACAGGAAGACAGGTCTAAGGGGACAAGTCTGAGATTGCTATTTTCTCCTCTTCCTCAGCCTCAGAACTCCTGTCTCAGACTAATGGCATGAAATTAAGCTGCTTACTTGTGCAGTAGAAAATAAGGCCTCATAGAATTAGACCCAGGGCGAGGCATAGAAGTGGCATGAAAAGCATAGTCTGAAGACCTCTTCTTCTAGAAATCTTAGTGTAGAGTATCTTTAACATTGGCTGCTTGGACTTTACCATAGTATGAGAAACTGAGCATGCTCAGTAAAGAGAACAAGCTGTTTTGCCCCTTCTTCCAGGAAAAGAGTGGCCAGGGCTTTCAGTCATCAGCAGAGAGAGAAGAGCCTATTTAGCAAAACACTGTTGGCACTGCAGGGGTGCTTGGAAGTAAAGGGGGTGGGAGATTGGTGGGAGGAGAGGTGCATATTTTAGATGTTCTGAGATTAATACATGGCAGGACCCATCTAGGCTCAGCTGCAGGGGAATCATAATTTGGGCTCCAGCAATAAGTACATGATTTCTGACTAACAGTAATAAACAAAAGCATGAAAGAAAAAAAATCAGGCTTAATTTAGGTCAAAAATCAAATGGGCAAAATGAACCAAAAACAGAATAAACTGGAATTAAGAAATACAAAAAGCCAGTGCCAACAACACAGTCACAAATTAAAATATAAAAATAAATTGATTATTAATTTCCAGGCATATCAAAGACCTAAACTGCTAGTTTGTCTGAAATTTGTCAGTTATCAAATATTGTCAAGAATATTGGGAAATGGTAATTCACAGAAGTTGCTGCTTAGAATGAAAATTATTACAATTGCTTTGGGAAAAAAATGGTAATACTTACTATAGAGTTATGTATATCTAAATATACATAGATACACATGAGATAAAAATGCACACATATAGACACTAAATACCAAATTAAACTTCTAGAAATAGAGTACTCTACTACACTCCCCTCTCCAAAAAAAACACTGACTTATGTGAAGACATGCACAAATATAAATTTTGTAATGGCACTGATTTAAACACTAATGCTAAATTATCTACATGCCCATCAGCAGATGAATAAATAGTTAGTACTTTTTATATAAAAGCAGTATTTCATAATAGAAATGAATGAACTGGAGTTACAGCTATCTAAAGGACATTTTTAAAACAACCAGGTCACAGGAAGGTATGTATAGCATTATAATGGTGATTTTACTTTCATTCATTAAGTAATGTATTTCAGGTACAAGATGGGATATGAGCTATTTCATATATATGAGATAGGAAGCATATTTGGAAAAGAGAATATACATCTCATAAATAGCATTGTTTCAATTACTTATACTATTAAGAACATTAAGAATTGTATTAATGAAGTATCAACCATGTGATAAGCTTTCTATTCAAAAGGATATAGATTTTGAAATTTCTTTGAGAAAACTCAAGCTCAATAAAACCATTTTATAAACAGAACAAATGTGATCTCTGTTAAATCAGCACTGGGAATGTTTGATAAGTATGACTGAATTTAATTGTAACGTCATGCTTTAAGAACTTTGAAGAAAAGCTTTTATTTCAGTTTCTATGTTCCTACCCATTAAAACAAAACAATTTAAAGTTTTTGCTACAATTCCTAATGCCAGAATATCAAAGGAACTGATATAGAAAAATATTTAACCCCAGTTTAGGGTTATTAAAATGAAGTAATGAAATGTATTGAAATGAACTAATGAAATAAATGACTTTTCTTAATCTTACGCTTTTTGGAAAGAACTGTTTAAATACACACATTAGAGCCTCCCTGATGGCGCAACCGGTTAAGTCAGCACTTCGCTATCCAGAGCCACTGCAGCACGAGTTCAATCCCTGGCCAGGGAGATTTCCACATGGTGCAGCAGACCTCTCCTGTCTCGCCTGCTGCTCCTCTCAGCAGCGTATTTCAGTAGATCTGCCTGTTATGCTCCCTACTCTGTCTCACCACCCTATACCTCTGGCCCATACTCCAGCTTGTATGCATAAATAAATCTTAAAAATTTTAAAAATAATAAATACACACATTATTTTCATGTTTTGTGATCTAATTTGCCAATTACACTGGTCAATAAATTTTTACAAAAGTCCTATCACTAAAGTAAAATTAGTCATTTCCTATCAATTTGTATGTGCACAACACGAATATGACAGTCAAATTCTAAGCTTGGCTCTAGTTTTTTTGTAATCTGAAATAAATGAATGTTTACATCATGAAATGCATGCCAATAGTAATAGGCCTATGGTTAATACCTATAAAAAAAATCAAGTCATAGACTACTTCTTAGATTTCTTCGCTTGTCTCTTGTACAGCTGTTCAGGAGCATTGTAATGGACCACTTTCCCTGGTATCTTTTTTGCATTGATGCGATATCTTGATGAAAACATCCACCATGTTCATCACTAACCATACCACAGTTTTCAGGGAAGAAATCCAGATGGGAATGAAGGAAGTGGCTCTTTAGAGACATATTGCAGCCAAGTTTCTGATACTGCATCAGCATGTCTTCTCCTAGTTCCTTGTAGTTTTCTGCCCTAACATTCCCAGGAAAGTTTGTAGACAGTTGGTGAAAAGCATTCCATGCTTGTTTCACATCACCCTGCAGCAAGTTGTTGAACTGGTCATCACAATGCCGACGGAATGTTTGGGTAGACTATTCTCGACTTGTTTTGCTTCGTTCTTCTGCTGGGAAGAGGAGGAAGCAAGCAGAAGTAAGTCTTTTATGTGGCTGCTTGGCTCTCTCCACACCATAGGGACTGCAAACAGCATTGATGGTCTTTTGTCAGTTAACCACTGGGAAAGCTGTGTTGGACATGTAGCACAGCATCTATGCGGGGCCCAAGGCTTGTCTTGGTCACCAAACTTGCATCCAAAGTAAGATGATAAGCCTTCTTCACTTGAGAAGTGATACTTTACTTCTGGCTGGCAAATGATACTTCCCCATAAATAGAGCAGAAATTGTCCACACTCTTAACACAGTTTCGAGGCATTACTGTTCTGTATTTTTTATTTCTTAATTTTTATTGTTATTTATGTCTTTTACATTTTGTATTCCCCTTGGGTAGCCCACCACCAATTCACACGTGATCCATCTCCATGGTCCCTTGTGTTCTTTTCTATTCCATTTTGTGCCCTTATCCTCCCCTCCCCCGTCCCCCCCCCACCCGCTAATTGTCTCTCTCCTATTTGGTTTCCCTATAGTCCTGTTGTAAGTGAAACCACTCGATATTTGTTTTTTTCTTTCTGGCTTATTTCACTGAGTATGATTCCCTCTAATTCCATCCATGTCGCTGAAAATTGCATGTGTTTATCTTCTTTGAATGCTGAATAGTATTCCATTGTGTATATGTACTACATCTTCTTGATCCAGTCATCTATTTTTGGACATCTGGGTTGCTTCCATACCTTTGCTATTGTGAATAGTGCCGCAATGAACATACGGGTGCATGTGTCCTTTCGGATTAGTGTTTTTGTGTCCTTTGGGTAAATTCCCAAAAGTGGGATTGCTGGGTCATATGGAAGCTCCATGTTTAGCAGTTTGAGGAATCACCATACAGCTTTCCATAGTGGTTGGACCAGTTCACATTCCCACCAGCAGTGTAGAAGAGTTCCATTTTCTCCACATCCTTTCCAGCATTTGTTGTTGCCTGTATTTTTAATGTGTGCCATCCTCACAGGTGTGAGGTGGTATCTCATAGTGGTTTTGATTTGCATTTCCTTGATTATAAGTGATGTTGAGCATTTTTTC
>PVIJ01004425.1:0-15710 GCA_004024925.1 Scalopus aquaticus
CAGATGTCCAAAAATAGATGATTGGATCCAGAAGATGTGGTACATATACACAATGGAGTACTATTCAGCATGGAAAGAAGATAAACACATGCAATTTGCCGCAACATGGATGGAATTAGAGGGAATCATACTCAGTGAAATAAGCCAGAAAGAAAAAGAAAAATATCGAATGGTTTCACTTATAACAGGACTATAGGGAAACCAACTACTAGAGAGACACTCAGCAGGTGGGTGGTGGGGTGCAGGGGGAGGGGAGGATAAGGGCACAAAATGGAATAGAAAAGAACACAAGGGACCATGGAGATGGATCACGGGTGAATTGGTGGTGGGGTACCCAAGGGGAATACAAAAATGTAAAAGACATAAATAACAATAAAAATATATATTTAAAAAAAGGTTACTTTCAGGACAAATGGCACAATGTGGCTATGAACTAGATAATAGGGAACAGCCTTGTATCAATGTGAAATCCCCTAAATTTGAGAAGCTCCGTGATGCTGATGAACTTAATATTCTTAGTAAACTTTTACTGATACCATCACCATGGGCAATTTACTCTCAGAGGGTTCAGCAAAAACTAAATAAAATATATTACACATCACCTATCATATCACAGATACGTGTAGGTAGATACGTGTAGATGAGTCAATGCAGCAAAATAATAATAGATCACTCTAGGGGAAGGAAGATGATGATTCATCCTATCAGTCTTGCAACTTTTCAGTAGATATGAAAAATGTCAAATTAAAGAGTGAAATTAATAAAAAGAAAAACTCCTTAACAAGATATCATGATTCTTATGTATTCTTCAAACTCTGAGTGAGGATTAAATAAGTCTTGAGGATGCCATAAGAGACAGAAAATAATTTTGCAACAAATCCCCCAAGTGTCAGTGTAGTGAGGCTGTAATTTAGGTCACCTCACAGGGGGATCAAAATGTCTGAGCCACTCTTTTCTTATGTGCATGTCAAAAATGCAGTTACCCCATGTGCAGGGTACAAAGAGGTGGCCCATAAATTGAGGCTCACTTCAACTGGTCCCATTTGTCAGACAGCCTCACTTTCTGTCCCTCCAACACTTATTTCCCTCCATCTTCAGCATCCCCATTTCAGTCTATCGCTGCATTAAAAACACCACTGTGCCTTCATCAGGGCATTAAAAAAAAAAAAACAAAAAAAAATTACCCAACACTCAGACTCAGCTCTATCGCAGATTGTATTTTGAAAATATATTCACACAGCCCTCAGGCCTTTGCTGTGAAAAGAGACGCACATAAATCCTCTTTATGCCAGCCCTTTTTGTTATATCAGTTTTTAAATTTTTCCTTGAAAATGATGCCAGACAAATATGACTTATTCCTAATAGTGTTAAAGTGAGATTTCAGTGTATAATTATGGCTAGTTCATAGAATTGATTTCTACCATAAATATCAGGTAACTTGCAAATTCTATTGAGGATACACAGCCACACACCTTCATCTCCTTTTTCATCAGCACATTTGCAAGGTTACATATTTATGGACCCTCAGAATATGTCAGGTGCCATGGTCTATAAACATTGTCTTATTGAATATTCACTATAGTGGACCTTTGAACAACACAGGTTTCACTTGCACAGGTCCACTTAAAGGATTTTTTGTAAGATGATATAAACTACTGTATCAATAAATAATACAGTACTATCAATGTATTTTCTCTTCCTTATGATTTTTAAAAAACCTTCTTTTCTCTAGCTTACTTTATTGCAAAAGTACAGTATATAATATATATAGCATATAAAACAGGTATAAATCAACTGTTTATGTATTGGTAAGTCTCCCAGTCAACACTGGCTATTAGTAAAGTTTTGGGGAATAAAAGTTATACTTGGATTTTCAACCACTTGGTTGGTTGGAGCCCCAACACCCTGCACTGTGCGAGGGTCAGCTGTCCATTCTTAGATATACGGGATTCTCTCTATTTTACAGACAAGAACATTAAGGCTCAAATGCTTAAGTCACTTGCCCAAGGACACACATGTTCATTGCAGAGCAAGAACCTGGGTGCAGACTCAGCTGACTCCATTGTCCAGATGGTAACAGAACTATATACCCATCACCCGTCATCGAGAAAGCACTACACTGAATCCCATAAGACACCGTGAAGACATGTGGACACTCCAGATCTTGAGAAAACTCCAGCACATGCTAAACAGAAAAACAAAAGACATTTCCCTACAGCTGGAAGAATAAAAGTTTTCTGCTCATCCCTCAGTTATTCTGCCTGAATTGCTTGAACTTCATACTCATTAAAAATAAAAAGTCAATATATTTCATTGCTACGTGTTCACTTCCTGAGATTTTCCTGCACAATTTAGGATGGTCTTCTGGGGCAGAATCAAATTCTTCTGTCATCCATCCTAAACTTCAAACTGCCTGTTTTGTACAACTACACCAAAAATTTCAGGACATAATTCACATGTAAAAAGTATAATACTGAATACAAAAATCTGAAATATACACTGCATAAGTAATGGCAGTAAAAAGCCAATGATATTTTAAAGATATTTTAAAGATTTAGTATTTATCATTGTAACACAGCTTTTATGTTTGATGTTAGATGAAGCTATGAGCTCACTTCTGAATCAATGCTATTTTATTGCTTGCTGTTATATTTATGGGATGTTACTGTGAACAAAGCAGAACAGGCCAAGTCTATTCCCAACATAACTTATAAATAATGTAAGTAAATAAACTAAACAAATCTTCATGAAGCAATGCATTATTTACTATTCCTTGTTGTTGAAATATGAGTTTAAATTTTGGTTACATATTAATGTAAGATCTTAGCCATTTCTAGATCCCCCTGGGGAGTCAAATGCTAAAGCTTAACTCAGAATTAACCTTGTATGCCTTCCCAACTCTGTAAGTAAAAGCTACACTCCTTCCAGAGTCAGTAACCAAAAGCTAGTCAATGGAAATAACATCTCCATCAAAGGCCAGTGATGTAGATAGTTTACATCGGCATCCCATGTAACTAACCCAAGCGGGTGTTCTGTAGTCTTTGGCCATTTCGGTTTTGCAAGACAAAATCACTAAGATTTTGTCACAGAAAAAGACTGTTTTAACTTTCATATATTGTAATCTGAGTGAGAGCCACTCAAAGTTTCTTCAGTTTTTAGAGTGTGTTTAATGATTCATTCATTCAAAAAATACTAGTTGAGCCCTGCCTATCTAGCTGCCAAGGTGCCAATCCTTTTCCCATTAGGATAGCTCAGTGAACTAGACAGGCAAGGGTCTCTTAACAGAGATCATGGTCATAAGGGAGTAGATAATTAAGCAGCAAACACGTAAACAAGATAATTTAGGTAGTGATAAAGAAAATAAGAGAATATCACCACGGAAAATGATGGCATCACATTAGAAAGGGAGGTTAGAGAATGTTTCTATTACAAAAAGCTTTTGAAGGGAAGCACCCCAAAGAGAGAATGATACTATTTTATGAGCGTTTCGTCTCCTCCTTCTTCTCTCCATCCTTCTTTTTCATCTTCTAGTGCCAGTTAAGAGCTATTGATAGTGAGGAAGGAGCAGTACAAGCCCAGTGAGAAAACACTGCAAGGTAAACAGGGGTGGCATCTTTTTGGAGAAGATGATGAGAATAATGTTCGCAAGTGCCAGTGCATAGACAGCCTTCCCGAAGACAAGCAGGGACTCAAAATGGCCCTGGACATGACTCAGTGGGGAGAGATGGATCAGTCCAGGGGGTGGGTACCAGGAGATCACAACAGATGTAGGGCTGAAATAAGAGAGTTGCAAACCGTGAATGCCACCTTAGACAGCCTGGTAGATGAAGGAAGAAAAGACTGGTGTAGGAGCTAAAGAAACACTCTGAAGACAAGATATCTTGTCTAGGGTTCAATGGCTCAACCAGATTTCATCACCACCTTCATTCATCCTTACATGAGCCCCATTTGGCCACTGCTCCCAAAAAAACAAGCAGACACGGTCTCACTCTAAGCCCCAAAATGCTGAAGATCTTACTTTTGTGAGAGGGTCATCCTCATTTAATCAAGTTTGAAAGGCTCTAGAGCTTTGCCATTCCTGAGCAAACCCCTGATAGACTCAATTATCTGTAATAAAAAGACCAGAAAGATGTCCAGGTTTCCCAGTCAATGTTCCGCCTCTGGAGAGAATAAATGGACTACGATCCAAGACAGAGATTAAAAGCTTAGTGAGATCACCAGACCTTAAGCAAACCTGTGAAAGGGGTGAAAGATGCCTTTCAACCTACAGTTATAGCATCCATCTCTGTGTGAGGTTAATGAGCCTTATTTTCCTCTGCCTAACATTTATTTCAAGCTGTCTGTGCCTGATCTTTGTATTAGGCTGGCCCGTTAGTAATATATCAGGTGAGAAAGATAATAAATGAACTCATTCTAAGTAGTCAAGGACTCAAAACAGTTTAATGTTAATCAATCGTAACCTTTATCAAAGGTTTACTCACAGGATGACAATGAATGGGCATGGGGCGAAAGAGAATGAACAGTTGCATCTACCAGGAACACTAAATAGACCTATTAAAGGAAGGACAGGTAAGAAAGGCACAGAAATTTATTTATTTTTATTTTTTCTTGACACATACAGAAGAAAAGTACACATCTGAGTGTAGGGGTGGCTTACAGCCTAATTTCCAAGCAATTCATGGACACCAGCAGGGTGTGGGCGTATTCAACTCCATTCTTACACCATCTACCCAGACTGCATCAGAATCCACGGATTTAAGGGCTCTGCCTCCCAGGACTGTCCTCCCCTTCAGATGCCATCCGCCAGTCCAGGCTATGCTTCTGGCCAACTGACTGCAGATTAGAAACTCCAAGACACCCTGCTCAGACATCAGGTGACAGCTGCAAGTCTAGTTTAATACCTGTGCTTGGGACTGACTGGCTGTGGATCAGCGATTCCCAGAACACCTTTCTCAGATTCCAAAAATTTCCTAGAATAGCAAAAAGAACTTAGGAACCCTGTTTACTCCCTAGACCATCAATTTATTACAAAGGACATTATTCAGGAACAGCCACTAGGAAGAGATGCATTAAGGATGGGGGAAGGACCACATCCTCCACACCTGCTCCAGGTATATCATTCTCCCCAAGTCTTCATGTGATCCCCAAGACAGAAGCTCTCTAAAACCCCCCTCCTCTTGGGTTTTTATGGAGGCTTCATTACATAAGCATGATAGATTAAATCATTGGCTCTTGGCAACTAAACTCAACTTGTAATGTCTACCTTCTCCCAGGATATCAGGGTTGAGACAAAAAGTTCTCTCCTCTATTCAGTTGGTTTCTTTGGCAACCAACACCCATCCTCAGGTGTTTTCCAAAAGTTGCCTTCATTAACATAACAAGTTTGACACTCTTAGCACTTAGGAAATTCCAAGCTTTTGGGAACTGTGAGCCTGGAACTATGGGAGAAAACCAAACACGTATGAGAAATATGTATTTCTTATAAATCACAAAATCTCATTATCCTAAGTCACAGGTCAGTGAAATTTTCAAAAACTGAGCATACTCAAGTACTCGGCATCTAGATGAATAAACTGAGCACGTCCAGCACCCTCCCGTGCTCCCTCCTGTCATCCCTGCCTCCAGGGCAACCACTTTCCACTTCTAACACCATTGATGAGCTTTGCCTGTTTTAGAACATTATGTAAATGGAATCATAGAGTGTACTCTTTCATGTCTGGCTTCTTGTGCTTAACATTATGTTTGCTCATAATGTTGTATGTACTTACAGTTATTCATTCTCGATGCTCTATAGTATAAGAAGTCATCTTGTAAATGTCAATATTTGACCCTCAGGACTGAATTCCAAGCATGCTTAAAGAGGAAAAATATAAACTCATCCCCAGAGTAAAATTAACTCCCTGGGCTGAAATCATTTTTATTTTGTTCATTGAGCACTAAGCTCATAATGTATTCTTTTAGACTTTCTTATTTAATTTGAAATTTACATCTGAGCTACTCTTTAGCGTCAGGATACAGACAGATGAGCTCAAGTCACAGCCCTTTCCCAATACCAAAGGAATGAAGCCAAGCTGTTCTCTTGCTCCAATTTTTTTTCTTCTACCACAGTAAATATGCTTGAGGATGCACCAAAATAGTTGCCAGAGACATCTTCTGGACGCTCAGCCAACTCCACGAGTCAATGGCTGGCATGTGTTCAAAGGATGCAAACATCAAAAAGTGCTCGCTGTGACTGTTATCCACGCAATCCTGAACCTTACAGGTGCACATGCACATGCACACGCACACGCACACGCACACGCACACGCACACGCACACGCACACGCACACGCACACACAGACAGGCAGGGCCCAATACGCTAACTCCCTAGCTCTTTGTCCAGTCGGCCATCTTGACTCTACTGAATGACTCACCTTAAGTCAGACTCGCGAGAGTATAGCGGCATCCAGCTCTCATTGCAAACCACCTCTGGTTTTTGCCAGAACAGCAATAAAATGTAAAAGGGCATGGGTACAGGGTGGCTTGCCTTCAGACATCACATTAGGTCTGAAATGGTCACCACCTGCCTCTGAAAATGACTCTTTACTCAGTATCTTGAAAACCAAAGAGTTCAAAACAGCACCATGTTTTTAGGGTTATACGGTACTTATGGCTCATAACAATGCCTGTAAAATCCCCCAGGGTCTTACAACTTGGTGGGAGAAAGGAACGTTTCTATTTTGGATAGGGGCAGAGCCCTTCGCCCATGTAGAGAGGAGTGTGGGCTGTGGAATGAACACGAGTCTAAGGCTCTAGGCACAGCGCAGCTTGGCTGGATGTAAAGCCGGCGCGGGTCGTAGGCCTGTTCCCGTTGGAGACTGATAGGACATCATTTCCACTAAAGGGTTTCTTAATTTAACTTTTACATGTTGCTCTTAATATCAATGCATTTTTTTTTTAATGTTGAAAATGTGAGTCTGAAGGAGAGTACTTGGAATTTAAGGGTTTTCTTTGAGGATTTTTGGAAAAATATTATCTAATTAGAGAAGAATTAGCCCATTCTCAATAAACTGACAGGGCATCTCATGTCTACTATTTCATTGGTCATTTTAATATTTTTATGATTGTTTTAGTTTTGAAAGTAACACATGCTCATTGTAACCATCTAGCAACACTTAAAGGAAAAGCTAGGGATTGCCATCTTTGCTTCCCTCCATTCTCATCCTTTGCCCAGAGGAAACAAATATTAACAGCCAACTATACATTTTCAAACCTTTTCATATAGACACACAATAAAGAAAAAAAACTGAATCACACTCTTCATATAATTCTGCATCTTGCTTTTCTACCTTTAATTGCACTGTGGATGTTCCTCCAAGTCAACAAATTGCAGGATAATTCATTCTTTTAAATGAGTGCATAAAATTCCAATGTATGGATCTTCTTATTCAATAGTTCTGTAAATGGAAAGTGAGTTTGTTTCCAGTTTTCTTGTTTGACAATAAAAGCAATGCTGTAATAAATATTAGCACACATATCTTTACATACCAATGCTTTACTTCTGTTGGCTAGAATCCCACACACTTTGCAAGGTCAAAGCTTAAATACATTATTCATTTTAATAGATATCGACACACTGCTTTTTTTAATCCACCTAGCCTGTATTTTTTTGTACGACAAGGTAAGGAATATAAATTCTGTTTTCTTCCACATGTGTAGCTTATTTTGCCAGCATCATTTATTAAATCACCCACCCTTTTAATAGATTACAACGCCACCTCTGATATAATGGTAAGCTCTCATTAAGATCTGGATCTTAATTTGGACTTTCTACTGTTTCACTGATCTACTTATCTGATTTGTTGCCAATAACCAAACAATTTTGATTACAGTGACTCTAAAATTAGGCTTAATATATAGTAATATAACTATGTCTTATTTTTCTTTTGCATAATTTTCTTGACTATTTTAAGACACCTAATCTTCCATTTGAACATTAATTTATCCAAAAAATCCCACTAAGATCTTCAATGAAATTGCAAATATTGATTTTGAAAGAACTGAAAATTTTACATTTTGAAACCTCCCACAGAGATGATTATACATCTCCCCTTATTCGGTTAAGATTTTTTAGGTTCTTTTTGGGGAAGTACGAATCGTGTAAAATAACACCTATAGCATTTAAAAGTTGTTTTAAGTAAGAAACTTAAAAGCTGTTATAAGTGGGAAACTTTTTCAAAGTCTATTTCTAGCTAATTGGCACTAGTAGAGAGAAAAATTACAGGTTTTGTGTATTTTTCATATATCCAAACACCTTATCAAAAGCTCTTCTCTTTTGCATTAGCTAGTACTTCCAAATCAATGTAAATAATTGTGTTCATAGAAGGGAAACTTATTGTATTCCTAATTAAAAAAAAAATAACTTCATCATTGGACTGCTTATTATATTTGCTAAAAGAATTTGATAGTCTTTTCATATTTAAGTAAATTTCCCATATTCCACTTTGCTTACCAATTTGTCAAGAATGGCCATTAATCTTACAAGATTATCTTATGGCATCTAATAATTTAATCCCATGATTTTTCCCCCTCTTTTAGTTTATTGATTTGAAGAACTATCATATAGATTTTCTAATATTAAAATATCTTTACATTCAAAAAGTAAATCTCATTTAGTTATGGTGTCTAGTTCATTTTATACAGGCCTAGATTCAATGAACTAGTATTTTAATTAGACTTTCTGCATCCATATTTAAGTGCTATCAATATATAATTATCATATTCCTTAACTTTGTAAAATGAACTAAGGAACTGTCCATATTTCCCCCCATGGCTAAAATTATTTTAACATAGGAATTTTCATTTTATTTAACAACAACTTAGAATGCTATTGTTAGAGAGGGTTATTATTATTACACAACTTTTAAACAGGACAAGGACAAGATGTTCAGAAAGTA
Organism: Scalopus aquaticus; assembly: GCA_004024925.1. Taxonomy (NCBI): domain Eukaryota; kingdom Metazoa; phylum Chordata; class Mammalia; order Eulipotyphla; family Talpidae; genus Scalopus; species Scalopus aquaticus. The sequence continues at coordinate 8,938 of PVIJ01004425.1, forward strand.
TGTAAGATGACAAAAGTCAAGCAACCATTAAGGGGCAAAGCAAGGAATGAAGCAGATTTCTGACTCCAGGCCTGAATCTTGTCTACCATGTCCCACCTCATCTCTACACGGAAGAGCATGAAATCTAAATCTAAATAAAGGTAAGCAGAAATCTCATATTAGGACCAGAAAAAGCAAATCACCCTTTGGAGAACATCCAATAGAACAGTCACAGGTCATGCAAAGAAGTGCTAAGAACCACAAAGCCACAACTACAGAATGATCTCCATGGTATTAGGTGCTCTGAAATGAGATTGCCCAGGAAAAGCACATGGACCACTACCAGTGATTCAAGATGGCAAGTTCACAGAGGGACTTGTGTTGGATTGTATATTCCTGTGTAAAGTAATGATAATTCACATAGAAATAACTCTTTATAACATACAAAGGGTAATTTTAAAGAGGTTAAACAATTTGTCAAGGATTATACTCTGTATGGTGTGATGGGTCACTCCATAACTCTTTGACTCATGCCACTGTGCATTTCTTTTTCAGGGAGGAGGGAAAATTTCCCCCATCTCTTTGAGTTCTTCTTAGGTTGGTAGAATAATCAAATTAATATAAGACATTAGGAGAGGAAAAAAAAACAAATTTAATTATGTGTGTATAGGAACTCAACATGCATGTGCAGATTCCAAAGACAATGAGGCAAAATGGGGGTTAGGCAAGATGAGCTAAGGAATGCTGCATGGAGCTTCAAGGAGAGAGGAGGGGGACTCACATCACAAGGAGAGGGTGATTTACATGATGAAGCCCAGATGCTCTGTAAGTGGATGTTTGCCCTGCCATAAAGATGTTTTTCAGACAGAAATGTTATTTCTAGTAATAACCCTAATTCTGGGTAAAACCCCCAACTTTCTTTCAACTACTTGTTTACTCTTAACTACTTGTTATGGGATTGGTAAATGTTTCTCATCACAATTGGCCACACCTCAAAATGACCCACATGCCAAAATAGTATGTCTTGGGGAAACCTATTCTGAATATCTTGGGGAGGCCTGTTCTGAATACTCTGGGGAGGCCTATACCGAGCTAGACCTTCTTGGGAAGGTCTAGCTTTCACCTTCACAACATTTATAATTCTTACTGCAAATTACTTTATTTATCTGTACTGCTTACTTTTTGCCTGCCCACTCTCCTCCTCAACCACAATGGAAACAACATAAGCACAGACGCATGTTGTATTAGTGTTTTATCCACAGGCCTGAATATCATGCAAAAACATTCAACGCGTATTTGTTCTGTGATTTAAAAATAAATACCATACTTCATCTATACCTAAAGTGATCCCTACTTGAATCCTATATAAAGGACACCAGTTTTCCTCCAGATATATATTGGTCCCACTGCCCAGCTTGCTGCTGCCTCTCTAAATATAAAATGTGCTATACATCCAAGTCAGAGCTCTCACATCAATCTTACACAATCACCTTCTTTGACAGTGACATTCTTTTTAAAGGCAAATCAGTGTGAACTCTCAATATCCCAAATTAGATCAAGCACACAAGTTCAAATAAGTTGGCCATTAATTACTCACCACCACTGGCCTAAGTTTGAAACCACCAGATCTCATTTTTCATTGGACTGACATCCTGAAAGGCACCATTTGTCAGGAAACCTCCCTTGTATTTTTTTCTTTCTCCTCCATTGTTTCACTGAATTAGCCAAAGCAATATTAAATATGTTGCTAAATACAGATATTAGCTCATTTGTAGCTAATTATTATAGGTAAATGGTGCAGCAAATGAAGCAACCTATACCCTCCCCTGGCCTTTCTTTTTTCTTTCTTTCTTTTTTTTTTTTTTTTTTTGAAGCTTTTGTGATGTTCTCCAGGTAAATCCCATGCATAATGTAAGAGTGGCAATGTTGTTTGCATAATAAGCTATTTTCTACCACAGAAGCAGAAACATTTTATCGCTATAGAGAAAGCTCAAATTATGAATACATTTTCATATAAGTTGATTTATGTGAAAATTACAAATAAATGCAGAGCCAAGCTGCAAGTGAATTGTTTGTTCCCAGTTCAAGGAGTGGTGTTATTTGAAATTAAAAAAGAAAACAGCCCTACCACATCCAGCTAAAAGAAATATTTTTAAAGTTATTCAGGCTGAAGCACAAACCATATGACCCAAGAAATAAAGCATTACCTGGTCTGGCAGTCAGACCTAAGGTTGCAAAAGTGAAATGTGTCTGCTAATTTCTAAAGCCATCTTATCACAGATAACATACATATTTTTTCCATGATATATGTTATTTTCATTTATATTTGGGATACAAAGAGTCTCAGCAAACTCTATAAGTACTTCTTTCAGTAGCCAAAGGAAGTTGAAAGAATAAATGGAGGACCATTATCATCTCTGCACAAGTAAAAACTAAATGAGTATTGAAGATGTGAAAATGGTTTTGTATAGGCCCAAAGCTTCTGAGACATTTGCAGGGCTCTCAAAGTGGATGCACATTTCTAATTCCAGGAAGAATCACTGGAGGTAGAGAAATTATCTTAGTAGGTACCCTCCCCCCTCACATCCTTACCAAATATTGCACCAGTACAATGTTTGGCATCCAGTTGATCTGTAATGGCTGGATATAGGGGAAGCAGGTTTTAAAGAAAGGAGAAAGCAACAGGGCATCTTGGACAAGTCTACACAGTAAAGTAATGTGGCTTGTGCAGCAAGTCCGGCAGAACGTGTCTATACTCTTCCTAGCCCTTTAGACTTGCCTATATCACCCTCCTCGTGGGTCATGGTCACAGAAACACCCCATCCTAGCTGCTGCCCCAGACCTCAGCCCTCTTATTCTGGAATGGCTGCTTGATGGATGACCCTTTCTGGATCTGATCATAATCTCTGACTCCCTCACATTTTGCACCCCTCAGACCTCCCAAACTGACCTCCTGGCTATTTGGTATCTTCTTCAGCTCTTTTTGCTGTGTGTTCCCCCTGAATCCTAAGACTTAAGGCTCAAGAGAGACTACTATTTCCAACCCCACCTCCCGAAGCCACCACCAAATTCCAGTTCCTCTCCCCCTCTTCCTCCCTGTATCACTGGGGAGGCCAACTGGAGTGGCTAATCTGAACACAGGTCTCAAAATTCTCATCTTTACTGGTTATTGTCACTTCAACTGGCCTATATGGATTGCCTAGAGATGCTGCGTATGTTCATGTAGCTTTCTTTGTGTGAGCCCTCTCTGTTTTCTCTAAATGATCAAGATTTTGAATGATCAATGCTTCATTTTAGCATTTTGCAGTCAAAGCAGGGGTAGGTATTATGTGAGTTGCTGCCTTGTTAGATCAGTGAGATTAGAAACCAAGTCAGTCCCTTCTGTGCCCTATCACAGGGTTCACAGCCACCTCAGGCTCTCTGCCCACTCACTCTGCTTTTATTTCTTATTTTCCTCTCCTGGGCTGATTCTGTGCTTTCCCACCAATACTTTGTTGCAAGTCATGTGCTCTATGCAAATAGGGAATGGGGGGGGACACTGGCTTAATTACACTGCCTTGCATTTTCCTATTAAATATGTCAACAGATGTGGAGGAAATACTTGAATCATTTCTGTACCACTTGAATTTTAGTCTGGCAATAAACCTTATACTTGAGGCTTAAAAATCAGGAGTCTGAAGAAGACAATCTTTCCACATCTCTTCCTCTTCTATTATTCTCTGACTCTATCAATATAACATACATATTATATTATACACAATATTACATATATCATGGCCTATATGTAATACAGGCCTATATAATAGGTCATGAATAAGCATATTTCTCTTTCTTAGATGAAAAAAGATTTGTTCCAACAAACACTTCAGTGAAATTTGTGTCCCTTGCTAATTCAAAAAGACAAAAGATCTTGAAAAGACAAATACTGCATGAGTTCACTTGCAGAATTCAAGGGTAGTCAAATTCATAGAGACAGAACATACAATGGTGGATGCCAGGAACTGGGAGGAGTAGAAAATGGGGATTTATTGCTTAATGGGTCCAGAGTTTCAGTTCTATAAGGTGAAGAGAGTCCTGTGGTGGGTGGTGGTGAGGAGAGTATAACAGGATAAATGTACTTAATGCCACTGCACTGCACACTTAACAATGGTCAAGCCAGAAAACTTTAGGTTATGTTTACTTTAGCACTCAAAATAATGATAAAGGCTACTTATTGAGCTACTTTATTTTTTTAATAAAAAGGCCTTTTAAAACATCAGATTTTCAAATTTGAGTGGAATAGCTATTGAGTCACTGAACTAATGCCGACTGTAGGCTGTGCTCAGCTAAATCCTGGGGATACACTGTTTATTCCAAGAGACACATGCTCTACCTGCATGGAGCTGGGGCAACAGGTAGATATAAAAACCATCACAGTTTGATGAGAACGCTGAAGGAAACGAGGAAGTTGTGCAGGACCATCTAGCAGACATCCTCTTCCTAACGTAGCCTGTAGGACCAGAAAGGCTTCCTGAGGAAAGGGTGTGTGAGCTGGAACTTGAGGAATGAAGAAAAGCTTCTAGTAAAACTTGGTTCCACATTTCTCAATGTACCGTCTCCCTACGAGGGTCCTTGGGTTTGCTAGGTTTCTGCAATGCTTGTCCCTAGCATTTCCTGGAGACCAGACTTATTATCACCAAAGGCTAGCAATTTCCTCTTAGTTCACTCCCAATACCAAAAGGGACTGGGACCTAGATCTTAGGCCAAGGCCAGTGATAAAAAAGGTGGCATTTTTTATTTTCTCCTTTACCCTTCCTTCCCAAAGCGCTCAATGGATACACAAAATAACAGAGGTACCTGGGAGTCCAATATGGCTCTTTATAAGAAGAAGTTCTAGAAGGCAAATGTTTGGCTGAGTTTGTCATTACTCACTCAATAGTATGCTAGATATTTTAATCTAGGTTTCCACACTATACCTACCAGTCACAGTTGCTCTTAGACTTAAAGCAATTTTTCATTATCTTTGATATCTGCATTATCCTAACAAGTGCCACAAGTTTGGAAGCAATAGTTCCACAGTCTCCCCATTTCAATACACACACATACACACACACACAATTTCCCACTTCCGCTAGATTATAAACTTCACAAAGATGGGTCCAGATTTGTTTTTCTGTTTTATTCCCTAATGAATAATCTCAGTGGTTCCCACAGCCTCACATATGCTCAAAACATATTTCTCAACTGAGTCCATTTCTTAGTCCCTCCTTGTGAAATCCCTGTCACATAGAGCTGTGACAGAGCCCCTGTCCCATATAGAATGAAATAACATAGCTTTGGGAGCCAGAGAGTACTAGGTTCATGCCCTGCTACTTATGCAAAATATTAATTTATAGAGAAAGTGTACACAATGGTGGTTGCCACTGCACATCAATTATATAAACACTCCAAACGCCAATGTCCACGTCTGTGGAATGGGAAAGCAGTGTATTTCTCAGGGACGCTGAAGGGTGCATGCAGATGACGCACATGTATGGCATATAAAAACGCTATGAGGAGGCATTAGTTGGCAATTTCTCTCTATAAATGAAGACAACACAGCCCACTGGGGGCAAATAACCTCCCCAAGGATGCAAAGTCATCAGCCTCATATGCTTGAATTTGAGGAATCAGGATAAATAATAAAATTACTGAGCCCGGGACTTAATCCTGGTTTACTAGATCAACATAATGTCTTACACCTGTAAGACATATAAGCTAATATTTAAAAAAAAACCCAGCTGTGTTTCTCAAACTTTAATGTGCACATAAATATCACCCAGGGATTTTGCTAAGATGCAGATGTGGGTCAACCGAGTTGGGGCCTGAGATCCTAATTTTTAACAAGCTCCCAGGTGCTTCCCAGACTCCTGCAATCTGCAGACCACACTTTGAGTACAAGGACTTACTGTGCAAAATATTGTGTATTATCAAATTAAAGCCACATATCTATGAACAACTAATCTTTGACAAAGGAGCAATGAAAATGCAGTGGAACAAGGACAGTCTATTCAATAAATGGTGCTGGGAAAACTGGACTACATGCAAAAAAATGAAGCTAGACTACTACCTCACACCCTGCACAAAAGTCAACTCAAAATGGATAAAAGACCTGGATGTAAGACCTGAAACCATAAAATGTATAGAAGAAAATACTGGCAAAATTCTACACAACATACATCTCAGAAAAATTTTGAAAGACACATCCCTCAAAGCAAAGGAAGTGAAAGACAAGATAAACAGATGGGATTACATCAAAATAAAAAGCTTCTGTACAGCAAAAGAGACATTAACCAAAACTAACAGACACTCTACCAACTGGGAAAAGATCTTTGCACACAATACATCTGATAAAGGACTGATAACAAAGATTTACAAGGAACTCACACAACTCAACAAAAACAAAGCCAATAACCCAGTCAAAAAATGGGCAGAAGAGCTCAAAAGGCACTTCCCCAAAGAAGAAAAGCAAATGGCCAACAGATACATGAAAATACAAGGAAATGCAAATCCAAACCACTATGAGATACCACCTCACACCTGAAAGGATGGCACACATTAAAAATACAGGCAACAACAAATGCTGGAAAGGATGTAGAGAAAAAGGAACCCTTCTACGCTGCTGGTGGGAATGTGAACTGGTCCAACCACTATGGAAAGCCGTATGGTGATTCCTCAAACTGATAAACATGGAGCTTCCATACGACCCAGCAATCCCACTTTTGGGAATTTACCCAAAGGACACAAAAACACTAATCCGAAAGGATACATGCACC